>JAAGNO010013714.1:20506-33164 GCA_033439905.1 Ceryle rudis | reverse complement strand
GACAAGTCAGAAGTGCCCCTCATAATCCCCATCAGCGAGCAGCAATAGACCCAGTGATACTCAGCACAAGTTTCCTCATCCAGCTGGGTGGCAGCCCTCCTCCGTTTCCGCTTCCGGATCGCTTCGGCCCCGGAAGTCCCGCTCCCCCGGGCCCCTCCGCCCGCACACCCACCACCTGGCAGATTACCGGGCACCACCCCCCAGCGGCGACCCCGACCCCGACTCCAGCGGCGGCAGCGGCCTCCTCACCGGAAAGAGGAGCGGCGAGTCGCTTCCGGATCAGGGGGCGGAGCGAGACTGAGCTTTTCCGGGGCGCCGACCGGAGCACAACGGCGTCATCGGCGGCTTCTCTTCAAAAAGAGGCGGAGCGGCAGCAGCCGCCGGCCTTGGGTGGGTTTCCCCCCCTCAGCGGGGTCGCCGCAGGCGGCCGGGCCGAACGCGGGGACGGGCCGAGGGCGGCGGGCGCGCGCTTACCGGAAGCACGGGGTGCCGGTGCGCGGGGAGCCCGGGTTGAAGGAAGGGCGGAAGTGGCTGCGCCGGCGGGGGCGGGCGCGCGGCGTCCCTGAGCCCGGCCGCGAGCCCGTTTCCGGCCGGCCGAGGCGCCCTTCCCGGCGTGACGTGCGCGGCGCGGGGCGGCCACGCTGATGAATATTCATGAGCCCTCACCCTGGCTCCGGCCGTCGCCTGCCCGCGGCCCGGCCGGTCCTGCGGCTCCCCCCGGGGCCGGGGGCCGCGCTCCGGCTTCCGGCCGATCCGTGAGCGGGACGCACGCACGTCCCGCGGCCCGCTCCTCCTGCCCCGCGGCCGCCCAGGTGCTTCAGCGTGCTGAGCTGGCAGGGAGCGCCGGCTCCCCCGTCTGCCCGGTGCACCCGGTGGCTCTGCAGCAGACGCAGCCGGAGCCGCGGCCGGTGGCAGTGCAGCAGGGAGTCGCTGGGTCAGCCCGGGCAGATGCGGTGAGACGGGGCAGCCGGGCTGTCGAAGAGGAGCTGACACAAAGGCTCGCTGCTTGGCCAAACGCTAAAAACCTTTGTTACGCTAACTTGGCAGAAGGGACTCTCAGCGAGCTGGTTTGCTGCCAGCTGGACCATCTCAGTCACAGAAGTGCTGTAGGGAACAGGAGGGCAAGGCCAGGTGCGGAGGGGAACGGGCAACCCTCTTGCCACAGTTGCAAGCCAGCGGCTCGGTATAGCCACACCCAAATACTAATTTATTTTTCTTATTATTTGTAGCTGTTTATAGCTTGACCCCAGAGTGGGCTGCAGCTCATCCTCGTTCTCACTCATTGAGAATTAAATTTCACAGATTGAACCCACCCAGGTTTTGGCTGGCAGTTCACTGCTGTCTCCCGTGCGCCGGCACTGCCAAGTGTGTTGCAGTGCAGAGTGAGTTACTGTGCTCAAAGCAGCAGGCAGTCCCTTGAGCCTTGGCAGCGGTGCAGAAGAAGGCATGAGGCTGCTCCTGGAGAAGGTGATGGATGCAGAGACACCCCACAAGATCACCAAGCCCTGCTGGCTGGTCACATCTGCACCAAACTGGAGACGCCCCCACAAGTTCACCAATCAGTGCTGACTGTCGCAGCTCTGCCTTGCCTTACGCTCTCAAAATTTTGGTAGAAAGACCTTTAGATACTATTTATGCTACTCATAGCTAAGCTAGCTGGCCCTGGACCCACCTCCCACGTCAGGCGAGGTTACCTTCCTCACTGGGCAGTTGGCTGAAGAGTTTCAGTCCTCTCAACTTGGGACGCATCTTTTTTTGAATTGTGACACGAGTTTCTGCCAGCTTGGCATGCTAGTACAGCTTTTCAGAGCCAGAGTGAGTAAGAGGGTGGGACCGTGGAGAGCATGACTACAGCAGCCAGCGGTTAGATTGGCTCAGATGATCGTGAAACTGCAACATCCAGAGAAGGGGGGAAAGGGAGATCTGGCAGCTGAGAGGCAGGTGGCTGGAGCCACAGCGCCTGCCTGTCCCCAGAAGGTGCTGTGGTACTGGTCACCCCAGGCAGCACAAAACTTTCTCCTGGGAGGAGCCAGGATTAGCTCCGTTATTCAGCAGGAGTCACATGAAGGCAATTGTTGATTAATTTAAATAAAAGGAGTTGACAGCCTAATAAGTTTGGAAATTAATTTCCTTGTTAATTTGGGGGTTTTGACTTGCTCATGAATATTTACACATGCTCTTGGGTTTTGTTGGTTTTTTTTTTTTTCCTCCTCCTCTATATAATTTATTTTTGTGATTGTCACATCACCTCTGAAGGTGACTTTCCTCATTCTGCAGCGTGGCAAATGTATTCGCTCTTACGCCTTGGAAGAGGAACTCTGGCCTGGCACTGACGTTTCTTTTGCCTCTTCTTTGCCCCAGCCCCCTGCAGCCTCTCAGCTTGCCTCTTTCCTCTCTGCATATGCCTAGAAAGAAATGAGACCAAGAGTCTCCCCCAAGAAGAGGGCTGGCCTGGACTTGGTAACTGGGAGAGCTTGTCAAAATGCCCTGTACTGCACAAGGAAATCACAACTGCCGGCTGAGGAGTGGGACAAGATGGTTATTTTTTTCTTCCTCTGCCTAGAGTTTTCTGCTCCCCCTCCTGCCTCACACTGCCATGCACCTTCAGGAGCACTGAGGCAGCATGACTAACATCTGTCACAGATACTTGATTTCTCTTATCCTTTCCTTAGAAGGAGGCAAAATCAGAAAGACGGGTGTGTGTCTCTGGAGAGTACAGCTGATCTCTACACCTTCTCTCCCAGCTCTGCTGTTGCCCCCCCCCCCCCTTTCCTTATCTTGCCTGCCCTTGCTTCTCTGCAGCAGAGAAGAGCGTCCTGGCCACCACTGCAGGTTTCTCCCTGGTGAAGCGCGCCTGTTTCTCACAGGCACATGTTATGGGCTTCTGGCATTTTATGTCTACCAGCTGGGCTTGACTGAGGACTGCAGCAGTTAAAATCCCAGCTACAATCACTGGTGCCGGGAGGAGCAGTGTTAGCAGCAGTGGGGTTAAAAGGTGCTCTCCTTACCTCAGGCTCATGCACAGGGGTGAGCTCGGTCGAGAGCCAGCCCTTGGGCAAGTAGCCCGAGGTGTTCAGTGGAGACCCCCAGGCCCAATGGCTGCTTCCAGACCAGCTTGTTTATTTAGAAAACTCAGCTTTGGTACAGTCTCCTTCTATACAATTTCTTGCTGTTCAGAGTGTGCCATCTTGGGGCCTGGAGCTGTGCAAGGAGGGGTGGCCACACCACAGCAGCCATAGGGTTAGCCCAGCGGCACTGCCAGCCTAGGCTGGTAACTGGAAGGGGGGTGACTGAGGGGTTTACAATTATGCAGCAAGAAAATGAGCCAGCAGCAATGTAAAAGTGACGGCAGGAGGTAACTTGAGTCTTGGAAGAGTTGGTAGGTGGTAGGTTAGTGGGACCTCCCTCCTGGGAGCCAATATATGGCTGCATGCCAATAGCACGGCCAGGTGCCCACCTCCCACTGAGGGCACCAGCTCCTGACAAGCTCAGAGAAGAAAACGTGGAGAAAGCCAGCTGAGCCCAAAGTTACCATGACAGTTGTTCTCTCAGAAGCTTTGTAACAAGCTCTTTACACACACCTCCATGCTGGCTGCCTGTTCCATCTCCCATTCTTGTTGCCTCCTCCACAGTCACATCTGACTGCCACATTCCCACCTCAGCTCTTCTTCTCCTCACCTGCTTTCTTCATCTCTCCTCTTCCTCGCCACCCTAACACAAGACACTCAACCCTGGACCTTCCATAATGATCACAGACCACCCGCTCTTGGTGCCACTGTATGCTCTGTGCTTGAACACCTTTGGTCTGCTGTCTGTGTGTAAACTGGACCGTTCACAGTGGACATACTTTGTGTCATGGGTTCCTGCTTGTCTGGCTTCTAGGGCTGGTAGACCTGGCCTGATGTGTTCAGCAAGTTGCCTCTAGTGGTACCTGAATTAGTTGGGGGTACCTGAGCAGTAGGCAGAGATACACAGATGGGCTTGGAAGGTGTGATGATGTAGTGACACACATTTTAAGGATGGAGCCTGTTAATTCTTGCCCAAATTTTCATCTGCTTGTGAGACAATATTAGGTTTATCCCAAAGCTGGTCTTTTAATCCTGTGAGTACGTTTCTCAGCAAGGCGCGTTGTCCTTGTGCTTTCAGGGAACTGACATCTCTTTGGCAATCTGCTGATTAAATCCCCTGGCAGCACACAGCAGAGAGCATTTCAGCACGTCATTCATGGCTTTTTTTTCTGCTGCATGGAAATAGATTGCATCTTCCCCTGCTTAGTAACTTCGCTGGTTAGTGTTGTTTAAGGTTTGAGAACTACACGGTAATGGGGAGTTCGAGTGTGTGTTATCTTGCACATGCTCGCGTGCCTGAACCATTCCATTTTAATGGTATCTACTCTCTTACAGACAAGGAGCTGAAATCACATGCCCAGGATACCCTTTGGAATTAGAAGCATATGTGACAACTATCTACTGCTTTTTCACTGAAAAAAGTAGGTTGCTCTGGAACTGAGGGCATGGGGGTCCCTGTTGGGCAAGAATGTGATAACCTAAGATTGAGCAACCTCTGAGTTTATTTGGCCACTCTAGTGAAGGCAGCTAGTGACTGAACCTTCTGGCCAATGCGCCACAAATACAAATAACATAATTTGGAAGAAGGAAAAAGTATCACTGAATGTGCCAAGACAGTCAGAGGGGCTGTGCTTGAGGACCTTCAGCACAGGGCAAAAATCGCAGTCACAAAATTACAGGAGGATCTCTCTTGCATGGTCAGCCAAAGCACACCACATGTGCACAGACACCCCTCTGTTCCAGCAGGATGATAGCTCCTCTGTGGAAATAACCCCAACAGGCTTAAACCAAAATGGATTTTGTTAGATCACCACAAAAAAAGTCTTGAGAAGCATTTTGAATGTGATTCAGCAGTGAGCCCTTCAAGCACTGAAGGATCCCTGCAGACTAGGCTGCATTAGCAAAAGTGTAGTCAGCAGATCAAGGCAAATTATTATTCCCATCCACTTGAGAGGTGTGAGGCCTCACCTGGAGGATTACACCCAGGACTGGCTCCTCAGTACAAGATGAACGTTGACAAACTTCAGCATGGCTGGCAAAAGGGCCCCACAGCGGAGGGCTGGAGGAGCTGGGTTTGTTGAAGAGAGAAAGCCAAAGGGGCATCAAATTGCTGTCTGCTCCTACCTGAAGGAAGGCTGTAGAGAAGGTGGAGGCAGACGCTGAGAAGGCAGCATGGTAAAAGAACAAGAAATAATGGACACAAGTTGCAACAAGGGAAATTCTGAACATATATAAGGGAAAATTTCTTCCTCCTGGCAGCAGTTCAGCAGTGGCACAGGTGCCTAGAAAGACTGGAGAATCTCCATCCTTGTAGATGTTCAGAAATTGTGTGAGCAAAGTCCTGAGCATTTGACAGCAGCATTAGCATCTATATGGCCCTTCCACTTGAATATCTTTCCTCCATCTGGCTTGCCACCCTCTGTCGCCCTACTTGACCCATCTTACTTTGTTCCAAGTGCAGATGAATTTCCTAACAGCAGGACCTGGTTGCTTTGGGGATGACTCCTTAAGCTGTGACATCCATGTTCTTCTGAACAGTAACAGTCACCAAAATGTCATTTAAAACTGTTGCAGCATATAAGAGTTCACACCCCCACCCCCACCACCTTCACCTCTTTGAAAGCAGAGAAACTTTAATAACTTCTTGAGATTCTTGGCTTAGGTGTGTGCATGTTTCTGTGCAGTCAGAGAACCTGTAATGAGTTTCAAGTGATCTCTGTTTTCATTCAGAAGTTATTCAGTGACTTCCCAAGTTCCCCCTTGTTGAAAAACACACCTTGCCAGCAGCCTAAGGTGTAGTGCTTAGTCCACCAGGAGAGCATTGCAGTGGATGCTGGGCTGATGCACTCACACCACCTTCAGTGTTCACTACAGTGCTGCTAAGGCACCTCTGGGTCTCAGCTGCCTCATATTTCTCACTATGAAGGATGATGCTGAAAAAGGTGGGAGAAGAGGATGGAAAAGAGGGTGGAGAGCAGTAAATTATTGTATTAAGGCAGATGCAAAACTCAAGAAGCTCTATCACAGCAAGACTGGAGCTCACCATCTCACCTCCGTATTTGTGTTTCTTCAAAACTGGCTGAGGAAACTGCAGTTTGGGGAGCAAAGATTTGCAGCATACCCATCAAATTCAGGGTAAGCATGCCAGGGCTGGAAAAAGGGAGATATATTTCAGGAAGAGAGAAAACAAAGTACTCTGGGCAGCTGCAAACCCATTAGTCTAGTCTCAATAGAGCATAAGGTTAAGAACAAATTACAGAAGGAAAACAAAATTAAAGCTACAGCAGTAAGTGGAAAATGGAATCAAATACGAAATGCCCTTAACTTAATCCCTTTCTTTACCTCCTCTCCCTTACCTGGAAAAAAAAAAAAAAAAAAAAGAAGAAGAAATCAGTAAATCTAATCTATCTGGATTTCAGTAGGGCATTTGATTACAGTAAAGGCTGGAAGACAGCTAGATAAGCTGAAGTGACAGGAATTAGTAGGAGAATTTTAGGTGGGGAAAAGTGCTGGGGGAAAGCAGATGACGTGTGGAGTCAAAAGGGAGCTGCCACCATGGAGAAATGTTACTGGCCTTGGGAATAATTCTGCTTGCAGTAATGGCTCTGGCTCAGCAAAAAAAAAAAAAAAAAAGCAGCATGAAAAGGAAGTTTGCTGATTAAATGCATTTAGAAGAATTACTCACAGTCTGGAGCAGAGAAGCGTGAGGTCCTGTTCTTCGCTCCTGCTAACAGCAATGTCTTTTACACACAGAGATTCACAGGTTAGAAATGACAGAAGAAAAGACAGATCTGTGTGCATTCCTCATTCACGAGATGATTATGGAGCTCTGATGTGACGTGATCACAAAGACAACAGCCTTAAAGAGATCATTATGTTAATCTTATTTAGGATGCTGTATACAATTTGTCACCCATATTTGGAAGTGGGCTTGGGGCTGGCAGCAGTGTGGGGGAGTTGGAATAACAGAGGCTGTCTCCATGCTTCTTCCTGCTCTCCGTGTGAGTGGATGTGGAAGGGGGATGGTTTCTTTAGTTTAGCAAAAGGCTAAAATGGGTGAAGTTCTCTCTAGAAATCTATTTTATACACAGGGATGCGCCCAGTGAAATGAACCATTATAGAAGGGAAGGAGCTCAGGCATTACTGAGTTGGGCAGTCCCTTTCTCTTCAGAGTTTGGCTCTAAGGCTGCACAGATTTACCTCTCCCTGCAATTTGCTGTGCTTCCTTGGCAGGCAGAGCAGATCAGCACAACAAGCACAGTATTATAAGAAAAGAGGTGCTGAACACAGGCCCGCAAGCCCACATTTTCCTGCTCCACCCCGCAAATAATTTTTCCTTAAAGGGTAAAAGATCAGTCCAAAGTCTTGTGTTCTCTGTGCAGGTGACTGCTTGGTGTTTCTCCCACGTAACGCCTACTCCCATAAGCCCTCTGAGGAAGGAAATTTAAAACCCAGCATCTCAGAAAAGAGTCGATTCTTTGCAGAAATATACAACAGCCCATCTGAACTATATTTACCACACATGCCTGCGCAGACAGCAGAGCCAAAAGGTTTTCATTCTGCTGGATTTCAGCATCAGAGGAACAAGTAATAGGTCCTGAACCTGGTTTACACCTGGACGAGGTTAGTGCTGATCTAATGCCTGACTCTGGGCAGGGGAGGGGGACGGGAGAGATGGTACAGGGTGAGTACAGCTTGCTGTGGCTTGCTTCTGCCAATGATTTCTGAGGTTTATTTAATATAATTGGGGGAAATGAAACTTGGACAAGACCTTGGGCAATCATCTCATTCATCCTCCTGACCCAGCGACAAGATTAAGTAAGCACAACTCATCCCTGACAGATATTTGTTGAATGTGGTCTCAACAGCCTCCAGTGACAGGGCTCCCTTGGCCAATCTAGTCCAGCATTTTATTGCTTGATACTTAAAAAGCTTTTCCTACCACACAGCTTAAGCTTTCACTCTTGAAAATTAATCATTTCCACGGCCTGGTTGAAAAGTGCCTTACCACTCCTGACAGTGCAATCACCCCAAAACAATTGCATATACTTCTTGGCAATTGCATGCACCTTTTGGCAAGTCCAACAGTGGGTTTTGTTTTGTTTTGTTTTGTTTTATGAAAGTTTCATGCCTTTCGCTGCATCAAGACTTGAAATCAAGACATATCATATCTACTACATCTCCCCTCCCCCAGACTGCTAGGGGCAGTTACACTGTCAGACAGCGAGGTTAGATGGGCTTGACATGATCTTCCTGATGAATTGAGGTTGGAGGGGTTTTTTTAAGGTTTGAAGTACACATGGAGGGGAAGCTAGTTCATACATGCAGTTGCTGCCTGACGGGGATGAAAAGGGGTTGGAGGCAGAGGGGTTTGGGGCTGTGGCAAGCTGGAGGGGCAGGAGGCACATCCAGACAGGATAAAATACAGTGTTGGACAAGTACTCTGCTGTTGGGGTTCTGGGGATAACAGAGTCTGCCAGGAGCCCCTTGGGTAAGCACCAAAAGCCTGGAAGGACAGTCTGCTAGAAGTGTTTTAGCAGTCTGAGCTAAAACAGTAGGAGCACATCAAGTCTGTGCACCATGAACCTCTCTGATGTTCATTACAGACTCAGACACACTGAGAGATTTTCAGAGCAACAGGCTTGGGCTGTGTCACTCTGGGTGGCTTTTCAGGTTTCAGCAGCACTTGCCCCTTTATCGTACCCCAGAGCTTTCCCAGTGTCTGGGGCAGATTCCTTTGGGCAGGGCTCCCACATTTCAGGTAAACTTAATATCCAGGGAATTAATTTTTTCAGATTTGTTTACAACATCATCAGGGAAAATTCACCAGCTGCCTTGCTTCCTCTCACTGTACCACAGACAGCTTATCTCCCAGGGTTACTTTATCATCCTCCTCATGCTGTAGTTCCCAAGGAGCTACACTCGGCAGCAGTAGTGTTACCTAGTCAGAGCACATCTTGCAAGCTTTTCACTGTTTCTCTGTACCACACACCTGGACATTTTTTTTCCCCTAGCAGGCAAGGCATGTAGCCATGTGTCAGGAAGGGACAGTTCCTGATGAGAAGCAGAGCAAGTTACAATTTCCCCACCATCATGTCCTTCTTCCCCATACCAGCTCCATCATTCCCTCATTCCAGCTTCACCGGGTATGGGGAAGTCACCCTGCCCTTGCTGCAAGAAGGCACAATTGCGGACAACCTCAGCCTGCCATGTCCCAGGATGGTCTCTCAGAAGCCATGGCTGTATTTGTGTTACACAGACACAGGGATGAGTGCAGACCTGCAACCACATGTTCTGTCACATCACTGGTGCAGTTTTATTCCAACCCAGCTACCACTGCTACTGCCCGAGACAAAGCCCAGGTGCAATTTAGGGACACAGAATCACAAAGTAACTTGAGTTTGGAAGGGCGCTCTGGAGGTCATCTGGTCCAACCTCCCCCAGCTCAAGCAGGGCTACCTACATCCAGTTGCCCAGGATCATGTCCAGGTGGCTTTTGAATATCTCCAAGGAGGGAGACTGCACAACCTCTATTGTCAACCTGTGCCAGTGGTTGTTCAGAGGGAGCCTCCTGTGTTTCAGTTTGTGAAAATGAACCTGGTTTCACATCATCTCTGAGCCTGTCACTGGGTGCCGCTGAAAAGAACCTGGCTCCCTCCTCCTTGCACCTTTCCTAGTTTATATGCATTGATAAGATCCCCCTGAGCCCTCTCTGGCCCCGGCCAGACTCAGGTCTCTCAGGCTTTCCTCATAGGACAGATGCTCCAGTATCTCAATCATCTTAGCAGTTCTTCATTGCACTCTCTTCCAATATGTCCATGTCTCTCTTGTACTGGGGAACCCAAAACTGGACATATGACTCCGTATGTGGCCTCACCAAAGCTGACTAGAGGGGAAGGATCACCTCCCTCGACCTGCTGGCAATACTTTGTCTAATGCAGCCCGGGATACCATTTGCCTTCTTTATGGCAAGGTCACATTGATGGCTCCTGTTCAACTTGGCGTCCACCCAGAGCCCCAGGTCCTTTTCTGCAAGCTGCTTCTCAGCTGAGTGGCCCCCAGCATATATTGGCACATAGAGCTGCCCCTCCCCAGCTGTAGGACTCTGCACTTCTCCTTGTTGCATTTCATGAGGTTCCTGTCAGCTCATTCTTCCATGCTGTTGAGGTCCCTCTGGATGGCAGTATGACCCTCTGGTGTATCTTCTACTCCTCCCAGTTTGGTGTTATCAGCAAACTTGTGGAGGGTACACTCTGCCCCATCATCCACATCATTAAGGAAGATGTTGAACAGGACTAGACCCAGTATTGACCCCTGTAACCACAGGTGGTCAGTACTAGGTACTGGCCTCCAACTAGACTTTGCCACCGTTTGGGCCCAGCCATTCAGCCATAATTCAATCCACCTCACTGTGCTTATCCAGCCCATACATCAACAACTTACCAATGAGGATCTTATGGGAGACAGTGCCAAAGGCCTTATTGAAGTCAAAGTAAGCAATATCCACAGCTCTCCCCTTGTCTACCAGGCCAGTCATTTAATCAGAGAAGGTTATCAGGTTCGTCAAGCATGACTTCCCCTTGATGAATCCATATAGAATATTCCTGATGATTTTCTAGTCATCCATGTGCCTGCAAATGGTTTCCAGGATGAGCTGCTACATCACCTTCCCAGGGATCAAGGTAAGGCTGACTGGCCTGTAGTTCTCTGTGTCCTTCTTTTTGTCCTTCTTGAAGATAGGATTGATGTTTGCTTTCCTCCAGTCTTCAGGTACTTCTCCCAGGTGCTATGCTCAATCCAAGATTGTTCAGAGTGGCCTTGCAATGACATCTGCCTACTCCCTCAGCACTTTGGGATGCATCCCATCAGGATCTGACTTTGTTCTTGTTTTGGAGGCAAGCATGTCCATCTGCCTGTATCTGTATTTTCCATCTAGCTGACAGAGCACGATCCTTTTCTCATTTTGTACACTCCATCTTTACGTTACTCACGTTCCACAGTGCAGTCTGATTTCTGGGTAGTTTTCCACCATTCAAACTGAGAACACAATAGTTGTGAACTTGTTCCTAGGGCATCTTGACAGACCCAAAAGCTGAGCTCCTGGATTATTTACTGTTTCTTCAGATGGGAACATCTCTTAGCTTTAAATAAGGTTTTAGGGAATTTAGATGTTGCCAGGTATTCTGCTCAGAGGTATGTGGGACCCAGAGATGTACATTTCCTGCCCAATCCCTCACTGGAAGCAGTGAGTCCCTGGGGCAGAGTAGGTGAGTCCAGAACTGCAGCAGGTACCCCTCTACAGGTTCGAGTGCCTCCTTCCCACTTGGCTGGCTGAGCTCCTCTTCCCAGGCAGGCTGGCATGAGGATCTCCACATCCTCAGGGCAGCTCTCAGTCTCACCCCAATGCTCAAGAGTTCCTAGAAAATCTTTTGCATCAATGTTGGGCCTCATTTTAGTGAGTATGCTTGTGTTTCGCAGGGATTCCTTCATCACCGCAGTCATGCGTGGCTTTGTTTCCTCCAGCCACGGAGGCAGAGCGAGCATCTGTCACAGAAGCCTTTGGCTCTGTCTGGAGAACCAGCTGTCACCTGAGAAATCACCCCATGCTCATTCCCCCTCTCCTTTTTCTGGAGCGGAGCCCTTCAGGCCCGCCAGCTGACAGCCCTAACATTCTCTAGATCAGCTCCCATCATCTGCATGTCCTTACCATGGCAGGCCTGGCCAGCAGCCCTTCTGGGGCAGCAAGGGGACCATTCTAGGCAGAGGGCAGGTCCTGCACACAGTTCATATGTTAAAAACTACAGAAAGTAGGTGATACATTTAAGAAATGTTGCAGAAGCCCAGCACAAAGCCTGGCTGGACAAAGGGACACTAAGCAGTAAAAGGTAGGACCTGATTTGTGGTTGCACTTAGTACTGAACCTCCTGTAAGGCACTGCTTAGGAAATACAAACCCAGCAGCGAAGACTGCAAGAAACCTTTTTAAACATTATGAGTTTATAAAGCACTAATGTTTTGATGCCTTGGGGAGAGTGAGCTGGAAATGACATCAGCATGGATAATTTGGGGAGGGGTATAGAGAGGAATTTCTCTGGCTATTCTTTGCGTCAGTACTTGAAGCTTTTGAAATGGCCATGTATTAAAATGGACAAAATTTTCAGCCCTGGCTCTTGTGCTCTGTGAATCTCTGTGGCCTGGCTGGCGATTCTGGCCTGAACTCCTTGCTCTTAATTTTGAGAGCCCAGGATGGGGCTGAAACTCCTGGCAATTTCTTACATCCTTCACCTTACACACAGCAGCCTCTGTGGTGGAAACAGCATGGCTGCAACTGCACAAAAGGGCAAATGCCTTGCTGCTGCCGGAAACTGCAGGAGTCCTTCCCAGCTGCGGCAGAGCCAAATCCGCTGGGCAAGCTACACTTGCTGCTGGAGATGGCTCTCCCATACCCCAGTGACGTTGCAGCACAGCAGGTCTTTGTGACAGGTGCAGCCTCCCCAACAGACAAAAAACCCTTGGTGTGCCAGAGCAGTTTGGCACCTCGGCCATTAAGCTGCACCTCACGGTGCCTGCCTGGCACCTCAGGGTCTGGGC
>JAAGNO010013714.1:0-20406 GCA_033439905.1 Ceryle rudis | reverse complement strand
TAGGAATTATTGGAATTCTCAATGGACACCTGAGCTTGTTATTTGGTCAGAAGGAGTGCTGGGCAACTTTGGTGGCAGACCCCCCATTTTGGTTAGCAGCTGCTGTTTGTTTTGTGGCTGCCTCCATCACAGTCAGGGTGCGCTCTCTCCACAAACAGTGATGATGTTCCTCCCAGAGCACTGATGCCACATGCCTGTGTTTTTATAAGCTGCTGCCTTCCAGAAAGTTTTTCATTTTGGTGTTGATGCAGAATGGAGTGAATGGTGAAATCTTTACCCCCAGGACATCCTAATCACATATCATTTCCTTCTCTCCTTGAAAGGACTGCACTAAAAGTGCTTGGGTATCCCATGGACCGAAACATTTTGCCTTTCATCACAGAGATGGGAATCAAGCACACCTCCCTGCCTGCCCCCCAAGGGGCTGGCTCTCCTTGCTCACTCCCTTCAGGCCTCAGTCATGCAATGTATCCCAGGTGATACTCCCCTCGGTCACAGCAGAATGCTTTATGCTTGACAGTGAATGCAGATGGAGAACTGGCAGTCCCTCTGCCAGCTGCCCACTCAGAAGGGGCAGAAGTAAGGTTGCCTGGGCATGTACTTTAACTCTAAATGGCCCACTTTTCCTCAAGTTAGCGTTCTGATGAACATAATGTTCTGGGAAGAATGAGCTATCACCAAGCAGCATTACCTCTATGTTAACAAAGGATTTTGACATTGAACTTAAGTCTGAGGACAATGCTGGCACAAGAATGAATTATCACGGGATGGGACATGGGTACACTGAGGTTGGAAATTAGAAGGAGCTTCTTACCTGACAGTGCAAGGATCTGGATCAGCCTTTCAACAGCAGCAGTGAGGCCAGGAAACTGAACTTGTTTTGAGACTAGAAGTCTCTGAGCAAGAGTAAGCAATGGGGCTGCCTGCCACAGGCCAGGAGATCTCCACCAGTCCTCTCTTCCTATACAACTGCAGGAGCTTTTCATAACAACCTTGGTCTTAAAGTGGCACAAGCTAAGCCAGATGCCCAGGGCTTGCCTGGAAACAGTGCTGGCTGTTTGGGGCTGTGGATGCTGCAGAGAGTGCTGTGAGGCTGTAATTATGCAGGGAGCACAGGATGCACATCCTGGCCGCCTCCAGCACACAGAGAGCTAGCACCAAAATTGGAGGGGACAGCATGTGACAGGCAGGCCCAGGACCGATTACCTCTGGTGACAGCTGTGTGTCTTGCAGATCTGACAGGATTTCTGATGAGCAGAAGAGGATTCCTCCACACTGCAGCCCACAGGAGCATGTGCCCTTGTGAGATGGCCACTTAAGGGGTTTGAGGCCAGCTCCTCCACTGTCTTCACTCATCTTCATTAACAGAGGCTTACATTCTGTCGTGGTTTAACCTCTGCTGGCAGCTAAACACCACAAAGCCACTCACCCACTGCTTCCCCCCCCTCCACAGCCCCTCCTGTGGGATGGGAATGAAAATCAGGAGGAAGAAAAAAAAGGTGAGTCCCTGGGGTGGAGCTAAGGACAGTTTAACAAAAACAACACAGAGAGAAGAAAGCAGTAATAATAATAGTACTAATTAAATAACAGACAAAGCAAGTGATAGAAACCAGGAAAAGCTCTACTGGTGCCTGAGACACCAACTTTCCCTGCTTCAGCCACCCTGAAACGAGTTAAAAACAAGCACCCCCACCCTGGCCCAGCTCTCCCCTTGTACGGGGGCGTGACTCAGCATGGTACCAAGGACCCCATTGCCTGGCTCTGCTGTTTGTCCTGACTCTGGCCCCTCCCAGCTGCTTGGGCCAGCAGCTGCTGGTGATAATGACCCTGAACCGAGCCCAGGACAGGTACGGAGCCTGGGCCAGGGCCCATTGTTCACCCCTTTCTCAGAGTGGGCAGGCAGTTGGATAAGACCAGCTTGACAAAGGACAGTAAAAGGGGATGAGAGAAGGAGATGCCCCAGGACCAGCTGTCAAGGGAAAAAATGACAGCAGGTCTCCTAGGGCAGCCACAGGCTGGGAGCTGCCACAGTGAACCTGTGGCATTTGCCTTGGAGCACCTCCTGCCTCACTCCCTCCTGCTGCTAGGGCTGGACACCAGCAGCCCCGGACACCAGCAGCCCCGGGACACAGCACACAGCTTCCAGCCACCCCAGCCTCTAGGCACCCGCCTGCACTCAACTGCCCAGAGCAGAAATCCCTCTGTGAAATACTTCACTGCCTGGTCACAGTGAATTATATGAACCAAGGATAAAATGGGAGTTAGATCAAACTCAGTGGTTGACTGTCTCTTTTCTGCTTTTTAACAGAAGATTAAGGCATTGCCAGACTGACATCTACGTCTTCTCAATGATAAAGGTTAGGGGTTTCAAGCCTAGCTGCTGACTCATAAGCAGGCAGAAGAGAAAAGGAAAATTACCATGAAGAATGTTGCTGAAATGGCTTGTATGTATTCAGAGATTAGTGTAGATATTCTACCGCTGCCTGTGTTATGGCTGGTGTGGTAAGAAGATGTTTTTAATGGAATTTGATCTTTTTAGGAATATGGGGCACCTGGGTGTAGAGCATTTGTCTGTACCTGCCATAAAGGTCAGATATTTAAGAAACAAGCTCCTCCAGAAAGAAACTTCTTTTTCCCGCTGTTTTAACACCAGCACTTTTTTCTAAGCCCAGATGCCTTTGGACACTGTAGTGAGCTATTGAACCACTGGATAGCGTGTCACTGTCCAGAGCCTAGCCTGGCTCGGCAGGGATTAAAAATCACTCCCTGTGAGTGCACGTCCACGGATCCTTTTGGGACACAAGTTTGGTATTCCAGCTTCCCTGTTAAATACTCACTTGCTGACTGCACTAAGTGCCAAACTCAGCAGAGGCCTGGAATGTGACCTTCATCTAAGCTGTGTCACCTCCAGCGCTTGTTGCCTCTGGATCAAGGCTGAGGCAGGCAGGGGGAGGCTCAGGCTGCTGCTCCTGAGATAACTGGAAGGATCAGGAGAGCTGGATGAGTGCTCAGTCTAAACAATGGCTTTGAAGTCAGAGTTGTGATCATACTGAAATTAATTTCAAATATGCACAGTAATACAAGAAGCCATTTGCATAAGAGGTCACATGGAGTTGCATATGATTTTGCATATTTAAACAAAATAGAATAAAGCACAGCTCAGGCAGGTATGTGAAATCATTTGTGCAGCTAACCATGCAGGGAAATGACATACAATTATCACAGAAGAAAACAAATTGCAGCAACCACCCGGGATGCAAAGTCAGCTCAGAAGTTGTGAAACACCAGCTTCTTCCTTCATCCACCATCCTGATAGCTGCTTGGATTCACATTATCGTTATATGAGCATGAGCTGCTTTTCCACCAGGCCCTTCTGGTGCAGAGGATGGTGCTCGCTGTATCATACCACTACTCACTCCTTCACATTTGCATCCTTGGCTTCATCTTTGCAAAACACTTTTCTTATGCATCATCTTTTCTGGGCTTTCTAATGCATTCGTCTGAGGGACTCCTCGCTCACCATGCACCACCCCAGCTGGTACTGCTCTTGCCCTTTAGTGGTAAAGGCCAAAGACCAAAATACTGGCTCTGGGGGCCCAAGGACAGACACTGACAGCCTCATTTCGGGTGGTCTCAGTGCTGTGCATGTTCCGAATACAATCCCTATGGCTTAGTTCTCGGTCCCTCTGTAGATCAGGTGATGTGGCCTTTACCTCAGCTCCTGGAAAATGATGACTTAAGAGTTAATATTAGAAAAGGAAGCTGGCAAGAAAAGAGAACAACATCCTTCAAGTGGGAATGCATCGTCCTTCAAAGGGAATGTCAGGAGGGCTGAGGCCTTTAAACCCGCAAAAGGGACTTTCACCCCTGACCTACATTTTAGGACTATCCTGTGTCTCTGAAACGTGGGCTGGGTGTGCACTGAAGGGGTGAAGCTGAGCTCTGAGTGCCGAGCCATGAGCATGTACAATCCCCCCTGCCTCCCCTTCCTTTGCAGGAGGCAAGCAGGGGAGAATCCATCTGCTGCTTCTGAGACAGCTGGAAGGGTCAGGGGAGCTAGGTAAGCACTCAGGCTAAACCAGGGCTTCAGCATCAGCAGCACACTGGTACCTGTGAGCTCACAGACTCCTGCTTCACCCATTTTTTCTTCATTTACCCAGCTCTCTCAAAACCTCTTAGCTCTCAATCTCTGTGATCATCCCTGGCCCTACTTGCTTTTCCTGACCCATCTTTTAATCCTAGGCACAGTTTCTCATTTCTCACCCTGTTTTTTTCCTGGCCTCCCCCATGTTCCTGCTCCCTCATAACTCACTTCTTTAAGGCCTGTGCCTGACAGCTTCAGCTCCTTGTATTTTAGTTAGGCAATTTGTTTCTCTCCACAGGACTTCCTGAGCATCAGCAAAGAATTGTCACCAAAACCTTGGGAGAGGCAGCATTATGCTTAGTCAACATTTCATCCCAGCCCTCTTCTAACTTGCAAGTACTGGGGGAAGATCTGTCTCTTCCTCATTTGCTGCACTTTGAATCACTGCACTGTGTCATTAGCTACAAGTAAGCTGGCCAGTGAGAGTAGCTACAAGAAACCCCTGCTCT
Source organism: Ceryle rudis (assembly GCA_033439905.1). Classification (NCBI taxonomy): domain Eukaryota; kingdom Metazoa; phylum Chordata; class Aves; order Coraciiformes; family Cerylidae; genus Ceryle; species Ceryle rudis. Next base: position 15,813 of record JAAGNO010013714.1, on the reverse strand, counting down.
GCCAAGGCAATCATTTTGGTCTTCAGTTTTGCCATGGAAGTCCTGATGCTTGGAATAATTATGAAGGAGGGAATGACACCTCTCTACCACCTCTTAAAGCTCCTGTTGCAGATACAGCAAATGCAAGGTAACACTAAGCAGAGCCTCAGGCCTCACTCATGTCATGTTCACTCACATGCAATATGTCACACAAGAAAGGAATTGGCAAAGCAGGAAAAGGCATCAGAGAGAAACCATTTCAGACTTAAATAATTTATCCCAGTGTCGTCAAATGGGTCTGATTCAGTGTAATGAGACTGGCACAAGTCTCCACCGTGGGTGTGTTTAGCTGTTACACTCATGTTTTGGTTAATGAACATATTCAACCGAAGTCGTATGTGTTCACAGCACACTAGCCTGGCTGGATTGATTCCCTTGACGTTATCAGAGGACACCCACCACTGACTGCCCCTTCGTTTAGGGAGAGTTCAACTTTCTGGGTTACTTTAGCAAGGCTTGGATGGTACTTGAGAGAATCACAGTGCCCATCCAATCATCCTTCCTTAGGCAAACTAACTGAGAAATCAACCTCATCTTCAGCCAGGCCAGGCTGTAATGCAGATCTGACCACTGCATACTGTAGACATTAAACTATGTTCCTCTGACATTCAGAAAATGAGTCACCTCGGGCTTGTTTGCTTGCTTGTTTGTTGAACCTTCAGAATATGTCCAGCTGTTGACAAAGTCTGGGCTTCAAACAAAACTGGCTGCCCTAAAGCATCTGCTCTCCTGCCACTGAGGCTCTAACTAGGAGCCACAGGGATGCAGGACAGGTCCCCGGAGCAGAGACTGGCATTTGTTTCTGACAGATTCCTTGTGGGGATTGATCTGAAGTTGAAGATGGTTTTGCTTGTATTCTGGTCACTTCCAGAGAAAGTTGGACTTTGGATCAATGTGGAATCCATCACTGAATGGTCTATTATTCACTGAGTTCAATGTGCACTCGGAGACACAGCAGCCCTCAATAAAGATTCAATTCTGCCTCTGAGGATCAAAGCAGGAACAAATCAAGGGAACTATTTAACTCCTTTACATGACGCTGAAATGAGTGGTTGCTTATTTCAGGGCAATTCATCACAGCAGTTTCAAGTTGTGCATTGCTCTTAAATAAATGGCCATCTACACAGCCATATCCCTTTAGCAGGGCGTGGAGATACCTCTAACTTAAGCTGTCCACCCCCTCTGCACTGACCCTTATGAGTTAGCACAGCTCGTCCATGCTGCCATGCCCACTTCGTACCATGACCCTGAGGAGCACAGCGATGCCCGCAGCTCCACAGGTGCTTTCCCACCTGTAGCATCGGGCTGGCTCTCTTGCAGGTTGTGCTGCAAAGGCACACAAAAAAATAGCCAAGAGTACAGGTCCAGGGAGCGGGGCAGAGCTGGAGCACATGGAGTCTTAAATTCCAGCCCCAACTCTGGAAAAGCTCCTTGAGCAGGGGAGGTGAGCAAGCACTCTAGCTTGCTGCCAAATCCCTGCACTGACAGGCACTTCCAGCTGACAGTTGCCTGATTACTTTTATTTTTTATTTCATAATGGGATAATTTATTGCAGGTTATAGAAGGCACTTGGCTGGAGGGAATCCCAGGTTTGGGAGATGTTTTAATACTGTTTTTCTGAAGTATTCTCCTTCCTGGGAAATCACAGTGGTCAGCAATACCTTGTGCTTGGTTCTGACCTGTTGTTGGGGTGATTTTCATGTGTCTTGATGTGGCTGTAGAGTTTTTAGGTGTTCTTTGATTGAAATGATCCTATCCATTCCTCCCACCTCTGCTGTCCTTGTTCAGAATGCAGACCCCCATTCTAGTTCCCTGTCAGAGAACAGGATGCTGGGGAGATGCTAGGGAAGGAGGCAAGGGTGGAGGCCAGGAAGGAAGGGAGATGCTGGGGAAGGAGGCAGGGCTGGGACCAGGCTGAAAGGGTGGGAAGTCAAAATGTGTAAGTGGGCGAGAGTGATGTATTGGGGAGTGGTGATGGGAAGGGACTAGACCAGAGTCAGTGTTTCAGGAGCCAGAAGTAAAAGGGCAGCTTGTGGAGGCAGAGAGCAAGTCCTGGTAAAGACAGAGAATGTTTGAGTGAGTGCTGCAGCCTCAGCCTCTGCTGAGAGTGCAGTGGAGGAAAAACATCTGATGACAAAGAAGTCAGCAGGAAGGGCTGAAGCTCTGGCTGGAAGCAGAGGACGTTTTTGTAAGACATTTCACTGCACCAATGAGTACATGAGCCTGTAATTTCAACACAGTGAGAATCTATCACCTCAGTCGAGTCCCCCCAGCCTGCCCAGCCCCAGAGCCACTGTATGCAGTTCACTGGGGAGGATCAGCCAGACAGGGCAGGTGACCAGCAACCTAAAGCAGCAGAAGTGAGGGACTCTGTCCTCTCACACTCAGCACTGGGCAGAAGAGGTGCTGCTCATCCTCTGACGTGTGCATGCCCTGGGACAGCTACCACAGGTGTGTGTCTTGCTCTCTGATGGGCCTGGTGTCACCTCCAGCCCACAGAGATCCTGTCCAGAACAGAGGGTGCCATGTGGAGAGGACTGGCCCTGCAGCAGGAGGTGATCCTGGGTCCTTCTAGTGGGCAGAGATTCTAGGGCAGAGTCCGAGGTGAGGTCTGGCCTGGGGATCCTGCTCCTTCCTCTGACAGCAAAGCAGTGGATCAGGGACATCTCTAGTGCTCGAAGGACATGGATAGCTAGCGGGGAGCAGGGGCCAGGGACCGTTCCCAGCACCAGGCAATGCTCCTACCATTGCCAAGGAGAGACTCCTTGGAGTGGCCACCGTGTCTGGTGCCGCTCTCCAGTACCCCCACCACACCCACCCCAGCACCAGTTGATGCTGGGGCTTGCAAAGTGGGGGAATTGCAGGAGACAAGGATGCTTAATTACAGAGCAGCCCTGGAAACCAGCAGCAGCAGCGGCACTGTGGCCAGGAGGGGAGGCAGCAGGGCTGTAAATAGAAAATGCGGAGGCAGCCGCAGGGAACAGAGTGAGGGAGGCTTCTGTGCCTGCATCACTCCGTCTCCCTCCCTTCTCTTCAGCTTCTCTCACCTCTCCTGTCCACACTGGCTCCCAGCACAAAACAGCATGTGACAAGCAGCTCCAAAGTGTGGCTGGGAGGCAGCAACTCCAGAGGCAGAACAGCTGTTCTGGTTGGAGAAGCGGGTGTGCAAGGCCTCCTCCATCAGGGGCCATCTCCCATGGAAATGCATGAAGAGGGTCAAAAGGGCCTCATCTGGCCAGGAGACCAAGGCAAGATGGACACAGAGACAAATTGCCCTATCTAACCCCCCAGAGAGCATGGGCTGCCAGATGTCTGAGTCCCCATCTCACTGGGGTCACCCCAGGGTCAAGTGCCTCTGATCCCACTCTGATATCTCCATTATGGCCTCTTCCACAGCAACAAGAGCTCTGCTTTCAGTATTTTGCAAAGGTTTATTTAAAAATGTTGAAACTAACATCCCACAAGAATTGAATATTTCACCACGAGAAGAGAAATCCTACAAAAATATATATCACAGCGCACAAGGGCAGGGGAGGGAGAAGAGTGAGACTGAGCAGGGAAGCAGGAGAGAGGATGGAGGGGAGGATGGGAGCCGCAGCAGAACAACACTGAGTGGCAAAGGGAGAACAAGAGAGGAGTGGGGAGAGCAAAACAGCAAGAGGAGAGAGATAACTGAGAGGGAAACCGTGGTACAGGACAGGAGTGGAAAGTGGGAAAACAGTGGGAGAGGGAAAACAACAGGAAAAAAAGGAGTAGAGAGCCAGCAGGCAGTGAAGGAAGGGGTGCCCCCCTCTATGGTCTTGCCAAGGTAGGGCCAGGACGACAGTGAAACATCAGCAAGGGTGCAACTGGGGAGCTGGAGTTTGGCCCAGGGCTTTTGTGCTGCAGGACTCGGCTCTAAGCCTGTGTCATAGTTTAATTCAGAGAAATCTGAAGGTGATCATGTTTGAGAACTTGTGGAGAATGAGAAACGGCTCCTTTCCAAGAATTTTTCCTTATTGAGAAAGGGAGTGGGGAATGAAGGGATCAAATTTGCAAGGGCACTTAGGTGCCATCGAGGAAGAGGTAGATAGCCCTCTCTGAAGCTATGGGATGTTTGGCTGGATATGAGTCCCTGTAAACCCTCTCTGAAGCTATGGGATGCTTGGCTGGACCTGAGTCCCTGTAAACTGGACCAGAAGAGCATTGTGGAAGTGCACAGCAGAGGTCTGCTCCCCTACCTACCAGTTGCAACCGACCAGATGTGAAAGCCCAGTCAGGATTTGGCCTTCTGGTCATGCCACTCTGATGGGTAAACAGAGGGAAACTCCAGTTCCTGCCCTGAAACAATACAGGTTGGAGGAGAGAGCTTCTCCCCGAGACTTTCCCTCCTTCCCAGTGTGCTCACTGAGAGACCACCATTAACAAAGCCAGATCCCTCCAGGAGCTCAGCACAGACACAGTGCCTTCAACTCATCCAGCCCACCTGGATGCTCCGTTTTAAATTGCACAGAAATGTTGGGCAGGCTCAGTTTCAGTTTCACTCAGTTTCCCTGCACACCTTCCTCCCTGTAAAATTTCCACTGGAAAAAATTAACCCAGATCTTTCTCCTCTAGTCACCCAGACAGCGGGGAAATCTGATGGGCTGTGGTTGAGAAGGTGCTGGTCTCTGCTCTGGCTTGGTGCTTGGTGCAGTCAACCCATCCATGTCTTACAGAGTATCAGCTTGGGACAGGAAAGAGACTGCAGGCACACTCTGGCTCCGGTCTGCATAGGGGAGGTTGCTTCGTAAGGCTCCAGCCATAGACAAAACAGATCCAGTGAGATTATTTATTGACTGGAAGAAGCCTGTGTGTCCACACACATTTTGAATGTTTTGTTCCAGGGACAAAATGTAGCAATGAAAGTTTGGGCAGGACAATGAATTTGTTTCCCATATCCAACATGTTTTGTGTGAGAGAGTGAATGACTGTGATAAGAATGTATTCGTCTAGAAAAAATAGGTCTTGGAAAAGATATTCAGCATATCCAAGCTTCTGTCATTGTAAGTTTTCTCTACTGCATTCCCAAGTTTCCCCCTTATCACAGCATCCATGAAAGGCTTCATTCCCTGGAGATACTTTTAACTAAACCACAGACATGTTAAAAGGAGTGTAAAAAACCCCAAACCACCAAAATCTGGTTTGTTTGAAGAGTTTACAAATGCCTGGACAGACAAGTGCAGGGCTTCCCTGCATCAAGTACTGGAAAATATTTTCAGTACCCTTCCTGCAGTGCCCTACTACTTTCCTACAGACCGTCTCTCCATGCAGCGTGTGGAAAGGGAAAGTCCAAGGACAGCCCTTGAAGTGGTAGAGTCTAAACTCTGGCCTTGTTTCAACAAACACTATTGATCAAAGAGCAATCTAATTAATCCAGTCCGGAATATTACTTAAACCAGTTCAAGGCATTATATTGTAAACTGCCAACAGCAAGCAGTGCAACCTCTTGCAGACTGCATGCAGATGTCCTTCCCCAGCGCTGATGTGCCAGTGAGAGAGGGAACAGCCCCAAGCCGCCCTTGGCCGGTGGGCACCGTGGTGAGCCAGGCAGTGTGCAGGACCACGCAGCTGTCCCTTTCTCTGTCCTGTCCATCTGCAGCTTGAATGTCCACCAAAGCCTCAAATGGAGCCTGAATAAGGAAAAGGCTAAGTAATAGATCAATCTAGGGTAAAGCAATAACATCTGCTGTAAGTGGAGACTCAACCTGTGCTGAGACTGGAGACCTCCAAAGTCCTTTTCTATCTACACCTTTCAGCCATTCTGTGCTTTTAATAAGCTGGTCATTTTATTTGACTTGTCATTTTCTCCAAATCTCTACTGATTTTAGTGAAGCTTACTGGAGTTTACACTGTCATTTAAATGTCCTTCACAGTGAGTCACATGTGACCTGAGATCACCTAATAGTTCAGCTGGGTACATCAGCAGAACCAGGCCTCTTATGAAACTCCCTGTGCTTTTTCCCATGAAGAATAGGCCTTTAATCCAGAGATAAAAGGTGAAAGGGCCCTTTCCTTTCCTCCAAGGTGACTTTTGTCAGAGACCTTGTATGGTGCCTTAAGGCCTTCAAATTGTGAGTGTGTCTCTCCTGTCTCTGGCCACATCAGCCCAACAGCCAAGGTGTTTGTACAGTATAGTCACATATACCTAAAGCTACACCATTTCAGCTCAGTGCCTGTCAGTGTGGGGTCTGTGAATTACTTTGATGGTGTCCACAAAAGCCAAGGGAGAGCAAATATTGTCATCAAGACGAAATTCACCATTTCATGCTTTCTCAAAGTCACACCCATGGGTCCACACATAGGAAGATGTTGAGAACACCGATCCTGCTCACAGAAATAACTGACAGTGTGGCTGCCTGCCCTACAGACCACCACAGCCTCAAAGTACACGCTCAGGCAACCTGGCTGCACCAATACCTGTGCAGTGATTTTGGGCACCTCAGATGTCCCCTCTCTCATGTCCTCGGTGAGCGCTGCCTTGTGGGTCTCCAGTCACCTTGCATTCCAGAAGAGACCTACCAGCAGTTCATTGGCAACCCTCCAAATGTTACCAGTGTCAGCTCCAAATTGCTCTTTGTCATCCCAGGCACAGAGAGTCACTTCTACTGCTCATTGCCTGTGGCATAAATGTCTGAAAGCAATTCTCTACCTCAGCCCAGCAAAATTCAGGTTCCTCGTACCCAGCTATACCTGCATGCCATGCTTTAGCTGCTTCAGCAGTTTCCCAATGTACAAGATACTGGCTAAATAACATGATGGGCAGAGAGCTTTGCCTCAGATTTTCTGAAGAACATCACCATAGACTGATGTGCTTCAGAAAAACCTTGCTGAAGGAGACTGAGGAGGTGGAGGGGGACAGCAAGGAAGCTTCCAAGATCAAAACATTTGGAAAGCTAAAGAAATCTTTTCCAACCTTAACTGGCTAGACTAGTGGCGGTGGGAGAAACTGAGAAAAAAATTGGGGACAGAGGGATGAAGAAAGATATGACATGAAGAGGAAGAACATTGTTAGGCAGAAAGAAAATAGAAAGATGCGAATATCTTCCACCTAGAGGGGAGGTAATATTTTCTTCAAGGAAATGGGTTGCTGAGGGGGCCCCGGTGCTGTGTGGGCCTCTTCTGATCAAGCTTCACCCATCCTTGGGACTCTTGGGAGGGCCAAGGCCTTGGGTACAGAAGAACCTGTCACCACCTGAATCCCCAGCTCAGGGAAGAATGAGCCCCGGTGGGCAATCCTGCAGCCACTGAACTCCAGATGTTCACTTCAAACCACAAGACATGGGAAGGGACACACAGAGGGTTTAGGGCCCACGGGGACAGGGGTATGTCTTTCCACCTCACCTACCCCTGATGTCAGGCATGCACTGATGAGAGTGATGGAGATCCAAAAGTGTGTGTGTGTCTGCGTGTGTATTGGGAGAGGAGCTGGGGAGGCCAAGATTTCACACTACCACAAGCTGTTTTCCCTCCCATCATCCTGCTCTCTCATCACTCTGTCCTGCGTGGGTAGGGAAGGTCCCCAACCTTCCCCCAGCAGGAGGCTAAGGAGGCCCAGCTCATCCATTTGCCCAGGCACATCCTGGTGGCATTAGTTAATAATGGTGGTGGCAGGCCATGGCACAAGGAGGTCATTTTTTCCTGGGGTAGCAGAGGTGGCGGGGGTCTGTGCTTGCCAGCTGTGACAGAGGGGTGTGGGGAGCCAGCTCTGCTTCTCCCATGAGCATCACAGGTTCACCAGTGGGATTCTGGGAGAAAAGGGAATGGAAAATTAATTAGCAACAGGCATTCATACTGCCCCACCACCCCTGCTAACCGACCAGTTCCTTTGGCCTGCCTTGACCTGCCTGGTCCCCTGTGTCCCACCACCCCCTCCCGCCCCAGCTCACTGGCTGCTCACCGGTTGAGCTGGAAGGCCGAGCTTTTCCCTTGGCCCCCCAGTTTCTCCACACCCTCCTGGCCCTGCCTGGACTCCTCAGCCTCAGGCGTGGGTGACAGGGATTCGCTGTAGGGCCCCAGGATGCTGACGGTGGTGGGGGAGAGGTCTGTGAGGGGTTGCTGGCTCTCCTGCTGCCTCCCGCTGCTCTGCTGCCCCGAGTGACGCCGGCGTTTCTGATTACGATCCCAGCTTCAGAGAGAGACAAGGGGTGAGGTGAAGACTTCCCCTCAGAGAAGCCCCAGCCCTCGAGGAGATAGAGAGCTGTGGCACTCCACTACACTCAGCGTCAGAGCCCAGCTCGGCCATGTGCCAAGCCTTGCAAGGCTTTATGGCATCAGGTCCACACCCTTAGGGCAAATGGGACCCAAGCCCCCAGTCCTCCTGCCCACCCACCTGCAGACACTGGCATGGTGACAGCCACTCACCAAAACTTGAATATGATCCCGGTGGCAACCAGGACAATGATGATGGAGATGGTGATGGTGACATACAGTTGGGGGTCCACGCCTGCAAGAGAGAGGGGAAGAGGGGGGTGTGACGGCCACGCCCGCTGGTCCCGGAGAGCAGCAGTGCAAGGGGAGGTTCCTCTGGGGCCCTCCTGATCTTTGCAGAAGGAGCTGCTCCTATGGGGACAGGGAGTAAAAGGAGCAAAGGGCAGATTTACCTTCCCCCCGGGGTCCAAACAAGAAGGGCCTTAGGGTGGCTGGGGTCTCGCGCAGGTTGAGCCCCGCATTGTGCAGGAGCGAATGGGAGTTGGGCTGTGCCGTCGCCATCCCATGTGGTGAGACAAAGGTGTATCCCAGCGGCGGGAATCCTGGATTGGCTGAGTTGGTGTCCCCTCCATCCTCATCTGACCCCGTGGGGCCCCACACAATGGCCCATGGGTACTGGGAAGAGGGCATGCCGTCCTCAAATCCGGAGGGGGTGGCAGGACGTGTCCCCGCCGCCTGGCGCCTCAGCCGCACAACATAGCGCAGCTCTCCCCCCCGGGCTGCCAGGGCCCGCTGGCGCAGCAGGGCAAAGCGAGAATCCCTCTCCAACAATGAGGTCCTGTCCCAGATGCACATGGCCCGTGGGGCCGAGGGGCTCCGACGGGTGCAAAGAGGCCGAGCAGCTACTGGGCCCCGAGAGCGAAGAGACCAGGCGCCAGGAGGAGGGACCGCCGAGACCAGGAGGAGGAGATGCCAAAGCTGCAGGGAGTGGATGCAGGAGAGGAGTGGAGGCATCCTGCTGCTAGGTGGAGGGGAGGAAGAAGAGAACCGTATCTGAAATGTCCCTCCCGTCAAAAGGCCAAGCCCGCAGCTGCCATCAGCAGCCCACCACCCACGCTCCTGCCATCTTCCCGTGCCGCCGGCAAACATGGGAAGCTATGAACCTACCAGGCACTGGACTCCATCTCAGATGCAGCAGTGTGTTTGCTCAGTGAGGATCCCGTCTCATTTTCTTCACTGGGAACCAAAAGGGAGAGATGTCAGTGTCCCCACAGCCAGCGGCAACTGCTCTCCCCCTTAGGCAGTGTGTGCCACTGCAGGTGAGCTCCTAGTCCCGGTGGGCAGGGCGACAGGGTGCCTGTGCACCCACACGATCACCCTCTCCTGCCCTCATGCTCCCCATGCCTGTGTGCTCTCCTGCATGGAGGTGCATCAGCCCCCAAGCCCCCGTGCAGATCAGACGCACGCATTAGTATATGTACACAACAGCGAAGAGCGATCTCTGGAGCACACGTGCAGAGGCACAAGCGCAGCTTCCCCAGGGACTCTCCTGTCTGAGGGCTGAGAGGGGGATTCGACATCTTTGTTTGCTTACTGCTGGAACAAGTTGGAATCTTAATTCCTGTGTTTATTTATAGTGTAGAGCGTGTAATCCATTTATTAAAAAACAGTCTCTTCATTGTGTGCCAGAGTGAGGGAGCAAGAGGGGAAGCACGAGACTGATAAACCAAGAAGACAGAGAGAGAGTGAATCAGCAAGAAAAGTCCAGCCTTACTAAAGATTTAAACAGCAAAAATATGCCTATCAAATATTCAGTATTTACTTTCCTCTTGGCTAACATGGCAATACCTTCCCATGCTCCTTGTCCTAGTGTCCTCTGTACTGTCCTGTTCCTCCTTTCTCTCTTATTCCTCTCCTCTCTATTGCACCTCTCATGGCCAAGCAGCAGTAGGTAGGGAGCAGCGGTAACACGGAGTAAGGGCTGGTGCCTCCAACTGGATTTCTGCACCGGTCACACGCCACCCTCTGGCATCAGTCCCGTGGTAGCAGGGCTGCCCTTCATGCAGTCTGCCCCTTCCCTTGGCTGGCATAGCGCAGTGCTGGCCCTTCCTGGTGAGCTGTTATGTGCCTGACCCGGGATCCTCTCCGCAACAAAGGCTGCGCACACACACACACAGAAAACATATTCCACTCCCTCCATCATGAAGGGGGAAGCAACCCACAGCCAAGCCCTTCTGGGATGGAGACACAGGGATGCTGGGCCAAGGGAGTTAGCGTAGAGGCCAACCCTGCACATCCAGCCCCAACCCTGTTGCACCTCCCAGCTCCCAGGGGGTTACTGGCATTCCCTCCTGCTCAGCCCATGCCCTGAACTAAAACTGCAACCTCTCCTGAATGGGAAGATTCCTCTTGCTGAGGTAAGAGCCCAGTGCTTGCTGTGGTAAGGGAATTCATGCCTCTGATGTACACCTGAGGAGAGGGGCTGGGAGGACAGGCACCAAGAAGTGAGAAGCTTTCTAGCTCCTGCTGCATTAAGTGGGGATATTTTTAGTTTCCTTCTGTTAAATATTTAAACAAAGTTCACAGGAAAAAAAAAAAAAAGAAATTGTTGGCTAGTGCCATGCCCTTCCCCTCCAGGGCAAGATCAGTCTGGAGGGATCCTGAGATGAAGAAGAGGAGAAAAGAGCAGCTATTCTCAGCATTTCTTTGTACTCCGCTCCTGAACCTCTAAGCCTCGGAGGGGACTCAGTATTAAAATGCAGCTCTGCAGAGAGGCAGCGGAATGGAGCAAGTTTCTTCCGAAGCCAGAGACTGGTGAGAACTTGGCCATCTGGATTATGAACATGATGCTGTGGAAGATCATGTCTGGCAACACAAATCCGTGACAGAATTTATCTGGGACTCTGAAAAGGAAGGGAACTCCAAGCATCGAGTACCTCCTTGTGGGAGTCTCTGGGCTAGAGGGCACACAAACCATCCCAGTAGTTTCAAGGTGGCCAGGAGTGCCCCTGGGCCTCACTTCTGGGACAGTAGTTCCCTCGGGGTGAGGAGCCTGCTCTGCTTGCAGCACTGCACTCACAGTTACAGTGCTTGTCTTTAACCTCTGTGGGCTGTTTTGCATTAGGCAGCAGAAGGTGTGGATCCGGGCAGTGCCACCCCAGGAGCAGAGATCTTCTCCAGGTGCAGGTAGACCTCAGGGCACATGTAACTACTAACACTCCTCCTAACATAGGTGGCTCTACTGGCAGAAACATGCCTGGGTGTAGGTGCACAGTGCACTGGATCACCCAGCTCACACTACGCACTGCTCACTTATTGGGACATCTTATAATGGAGACCTCCCTGTACATCTCAGCTAAGATTATGAGAGCTCCAGCAACAGTATCCCAGATCATGGATTCCCGGAGTCTAAAGCCTGGGAATAAGAAACCCTACAGAGACAATTTCTGAATTGCTTTTGCACCCAGTAGTCTGAATTTCAGCCCTATGGAGCAGGGAATGGCTGTAACTGGAGCTGAAGGGAAGAAGTGAGGCCCAGTGCTGGCCTCCTCACGTACACATAATGCTGTGGAAGTGACAGCCCAAACACAGCTTTAGTAAACCTGAGACCTGAGACACTGCTGTGCACAGATCCTGATGTCAGCAGTGAAGAGCAGGTGATTCCCATGCCCCTACCCCAAAGGTGGCTCCAGGTGAGTGGAGGAATGAGACGATGTCAGTCGGCCTCAGTCGATACATTCTGGTTTGCTAATCCTGCTGTGGCCAGAGACTGTCCTGCACATGCAGGTGTGTCTGTGGAGGGGCTGGGAGAAGCACAGGGGTGTCTCCAATAGCGTGAATGGCATGAGAGCAAAGGAAGTTTTCAAGTGGAAATGCCAGCCAGCGAGGGCCGGACTCCACTGTGCGTGGAACACTCGTGTTCCAAAGAGCATGGACGTCCCGGTGGCTTATTGACAAAGCAGCAACTAAAATGTGTCTGGGGCACTCTGTAGTTAACCACTGGCAGTGGGGATTGCGTCCTAACCACAGACCCTGCTGCACTGGAGGTCAAATGTAACAAATGCTCTTTGTTCAGCTCTGTATGCAGCTCCCAGTGTGGACGCTGAATAAACTGGTAGATCTTCATCGAGGAGGAAGGGGTGCCAATGCTCTTACCACCTGTATGGATAAATCCCAGTATCCACACACCTTATACCACTCTAGAGGCCTTTGTGTGCCAGAGCAGAGATACTGCATCTCTGCATCAGTACCACACAGCATGGGTCTTGCTTTCAGATCTGTTTACCAGGTCTAATTATGAGAAAAATGGACAGGGCGACTCCCAGGGCCCAAAGATGCACCTGTGTATTTTCACTCTAGGTACAGAGTTTTCATCGCAGTACTCCAGTCCTGTGATGCACAGATGACAGAGTGTGAATGACAAAGCTATTTCCCCAGGGCACTTCACTGAGCTCAGTTTGTGAATCTTGGTGCCTGAAAGCTGTAAGAATTACAGTGCTACTGCATATGGACCCCACTGTTGGTCCAGATCAGAGAGACCTGCGTCTAATCTATTAGGAGCTGCTCTCATCTCATTTACAGGATGCAAGCATGAATCCTGCTGCTGTTCCCCAGCAGCAGGGGCCCAGCTGTGCTTCTTCCCTCTTGGTAAGTCTCCCACAGCATGGACTCACCACTGCTGGGACATGAGAGAGCAGATCTCAGTAGCCATGCCCCAAAGCATGTATCCCTTCACCAAGGGGGCTGTGAATTTACATCCCAACTAACAGCTAGGAGCAAAGCCTTCTCTGAGCTGGAGCACCCTGAATGCTGAATGTGACACCAGAGTTCAGATGTTACTCTGCCCTGGGGAAGCCCTACGATTCTCTGCCAATAACTCCTTCTCTGTGTTCAGGAGTCTTGTATACTATGGTCCCAAAGATAAATCCTATCCAAATGTAAACGCCGTCACAGGAATAAAAGATCCAGCGTGCCAGCCATGTGCAGGCAACACCCGCGCTGTAGCTCCCTCGCATCAAATGCAATCTGTAACCTTCTGTTACAAAACGCTGAAGTTTGACAAAACCAAATGAGGAACAATACTATTAATAAAGAGGGTCACACACTAGCACAATTCACCTAGTCAAGTGGTGTATTCCCTACTGCCCGGAGCCTTCGTGTGGCCGTATTTCTAAAAGAGATGCTACAGTTCAATCAGAAGTTATGGGCTTGATGCAGGAAATTAAATTGGTGAAATTCTCTGGCCTGTGCTCTGCTGTAGGTCAGACTCAATGATCAAAATGGTCCCTCTGGCCTTAAAATCTGAGAATCTCACAGCTTTCTCAATGCCTAGCCAAGATCAGCTCTGACTGAAGAGCAAGTGGATGAAGCTGAGCACATACAAACTGTGTTAGAGAAGCAGGTATAATCTCCTTCCATCCGGGGATGGGAAAAGAGTTGCACCCGATTCTGTCTGGCTTAGCTGGCAGATGATGATCTATCTGTATTTTTGTAACATCTCGAGCTTGACTGCTGTGATACTGTGCCTCTAGGAATGAAGCCGTCTGCTCTCAGAGCGCTCCAGCTAGTTCAGAATGCATCACTCTGTTTGCTCAGCAACTCAAACTGCCGGGAATGCATCACCATGCCCCTCTGCACCCCAGATCACCTTGCCTTTGAGCACAGAGTCCAGTTCAAAGTCTCCAAGCCAGCATTCAAAGCCTAGCATGGGACAGGCCCCAGTGACCTAAGCAATCAATCACCTCTCCTCATGCAGCAATGACCTAACATGACAGATATATTCCACTGGAACAATGAAATTGCCGACCAGTTTGGGGAGAGGGGGAAGGGATGGAAGAAAGGGAAAGAGGCTTATGACCCCGAGGAACAGAACATTCAACAGGGGCTGGGCCAAGATTATGAAATTTACTGGAGGCTGAAATAATGTCTGACATCAGCAACCCCACAGCACCAAGAGCTTCATGAAAATCCTTTCTTCACCCAGCTCCCTGACTGCAATGATCCCACTTGAAATAGTGATAAAAAAATCAAAATAAACCCGAGGAGGACCCAGCCCTCTTTGCAGAGAAAGAACACTAGGTTGGCAGTCATTTTCGAACTGCCAGCAAGCATTAGGTCTACAGTGACAGCTACCAATATGAGATTGTGAACTGGGACCACGGAACCCAGCATCTGCCTCCAAGCATCGAGCAGAGCAAGTTTAGGCACTGGCAATGAGACACACACACACTGCCTGGTGTCTCAGGCACCCCACTCCTGTATTGTTCTCACTGGCCATGAATATCCTGGAGTTCATGGTCCAAGAGGCAGAGATGCAGTCGTTACTGCTTTGGTAACAGGACGCATGAACCCTGGTGCTGGTGAAAATGGGTTACATATATGTCCTGCTGTATTCAGCTGGGTGGGGATGGGGAAAGGGAGGAATTCCAGAGCAGCTGCCTTGGGGAAGTAATTCTGCTGCACTTTGAGGAGTTTCTGCAGCTGGGAGAGTGAATGTGAATGCTGGTACCCTGGGGTGGGAGATGCCAAGCCCATCTGGGGAAGGAGTTCCCGCTGTGTAGTGGGGGGCAGGGGCCACAGTTTGCAGAGTGGACTGAATCTGGGAGCTGGCAGTCTGAACACAGTGGCTCACATCAGGCGGCTCTACCTGGTGCCTGAGGCTGAGAGGGTTGGTGGCAGCAGCCAGGAGGGGCTGACACGGCTCACCCTGTGTCAGTGCAGGTCCTGCAGTGTTTGGTGACTGCTGGTGCAAATTCTTGTGCTAAGATACCGGGGTGAGCACTTATGGGATGAGTATGGAAATCCTAGGCTGGGTCAGAATCCGGAGCTGGAAGGGTGATGGTGCGTTTGGACATTTTTGTAGCTAGGGAATGGGCATCTGAAGTCCCTTGATGATACTCTGAGCTTGTCTCCCTGCATTTGGGAACCGTGAGTGTGGCCCCATTCCAAGCAGCACTCTAGGATGCCAGTCCCCTGCCATCTAGTGCCTGCCTGCAATACATGTCATGAGTCTGCCAATCTTCTGCCTCACAGTTTCCTACTGTTCCTGGGCATCCGAGTGCTTCAGGCGCTGAATCTCCACGTCTGAATCGCTCTCTCTTGCATGGTGCACCCTTGGCCAGGCAGGAGGAGGGATTGACCTCTCCGTTTCCTTTCTCCAGCTGCGCCAATTTGGCTGAAGTCGCCTTCTTCAGCGCAGGCTCCAGTGCTCCAGCACAACAGGTCTGTGATGGAGCCCAGAGCTGGAGGGCAAGAGGCATCGATGCCTCAGCTGTGCCCCTTCCCTCACAGCCCCTCGAGCATCCCCTGCCCCAGACTGAAAGAAGGAGCAGGGGCTGGGGAGGGGTGGGAAGGAGGCAGACAGCTAGAAGGAGACAGAGCACCTAGATGGGGAGAGGGGGAAGAAAAAAAAAAACAAACGGGGATAAAGGACACAGGGAAGGAGATGGGGAGAAATGACTTGGAGAGGGACACGAATCCATCCCTGCCCCTGGCCCCTGCAGCCTCATTCCCACCCCGGCCCCCAAGGCTTAGGTTTCTAAAGTTTTCCAGTGTCAGGCTAGGGAGAGCTTTGGGTGATGTACAAAATACCCAGGGTACACCACT
>JAAGNO010013713.1:82200-97195 GCA_033439905.1 Ceryle rudis | reverse complement strand
ACATGTGCTCTGCTGATCTTAAATCATGGTAATTTAAACAACAGTGTTGCTCACTGTTCCTTCTCCCCCCCCCCCCCCACCCCCCCACCCCTCCCTCTCCACCCCCCCCCCCCCCCCCCCCCCTTGAGTCATGAATGAGAATAATAGGGACTTCTTTTGGTTTTATATTAACTTTAAGTCTCTAATTTGCATATCAAATAACATTGTGAACAGCATTAATGCCTTTGAGGGCTCTGGGAGGTTTTTTAATTTGTAGGGTAAATGTGTGCTTTAACCTAATGGGGCAGTTCAAATTATTATTGCAGCATGTTTAATTTTTCCTCTGTGCAGTTCATGTTGATGTCAGTGGCATGAAGTAATTCCTGCAGTGCTGTGCACATGTGTTATATTTCACCTTCTGTGAAACTGTGGCTTTAGATTTTGTTGTTGTAGTCCCCATTTCATACAGTTACTACTGGGTACATTACGATGTTTGCATTCTTTATTTTACCCCCCGAAGTTTGTTTATGGAGAAAATGATTGTTTTAAAGGTACTGCTTCCTTTAATGCCCCCTTTTTTCCCCATGAAAAATGCACTTTTCTGTTTTCCTTCTAATGATTTGACCTCTTTGGGGTTTAAAGGGATGAAAATCTATCTTTTAAGAAAGGATGCAAGTGCCAAAAACTGTGCGTCCTTTGGATCTGTCCAACCCTGTTGCTTTATCAGTTTCCACAGTGCAAAAGTAGCATACAGAATAGGAAAAAGGTTAAAGTTTGGAGCGTCGTGGGATGTATGTTATGATTCAACGAAAGTTGTGGAAACATGCTTGAGGCTGGGTGGGTCTGGATCTGCTGGGTTCTGTCTCTTGCAGCTCAGCATTTCTTTGTCAGCATGTAGATGGCCACTGAGGTTGCAGGTGGTTTTTGTATCATGGTGTGAACCTGCTTTGTTGTTGTGATGTAGACTTCTGTTCTATGGACTGTTTGGGGGTATGAGTTTTATTTAAGTGATGGTCTTTACTTAGATACCTAGGATCTATTTGTGTGGCTGTATAGCTTTTTGATCAACTGGCAGTTAGAATTACAATCCTAGGTTAAAAAAAAGAATACTTTTCTTAATTATTGCAGTCTAATCGTAATGGCAAATTATTATTCATTATGT
This sequence comes from Ceryle rudis, assembly GCA_033439905.1. NCBI lineage: Eukaryota > Metazoa > Chordata > Aves > Coraciiformes > Cerylidae > Ceryle > Ceryle rudis. The sequence continues at coordinate 96,054 of JAAGNO010013713.1, read as the reverse complement.
CCTATTTAGAATGGAGTGTAGTGGTGTGTAAGCACGCCTCAAGACTACTGCTGTGCTCCACAGCATAATTTGATGCAGTATTTAGTAGATGAGGAGGAGAGAGGAATAATAAAAACAGCATTCAATAACTACTTACTTGAATTGGGTAAAAACCAGTATATATTTCCTCTAGCTGGAAAGGGGGAAGGAGTTGCTACCTAGGACCTCATCTTTCCATTTTTTTTTTTTTCCAAAACTGAGGAAATGGAACAACAAAGTACATATGGTAGTCCACTTGAGCTTGGCTATATGTGTGCTTGCTTACCTCATCGTGTTCTTCCATTAGCACTCCATCCTGAGCAGACCTGTCTGGTTCAATATTTGGGTAAGAAATTGCTGATGTCCTAGAGGGTAAGATGGACTATTGCTGTTCTCTTATTTTCATGTTTCACAAATCAGAAGGATAGCATTTAAATAAAGCAGACAAGTACCTGGATAAATACTTCTAGTACCAAAATTATTAGAGGATGAAAAAAGGTGGTAGTTTGCCTTTGTTACATGCTTCTTATTTGTACTCGAGCTCTTATGAGTTAATTCTTCCCCAGTTTAGAGACTTTAGATTTTGCAGCTTAAATATGAACATGTAACTTATCTTGGGCACAGGCCTCCTTTGACAGGCTGTAACTAATGCTGTGTGCTTCAGCTCCCCAGCTGTAAAATCCTGCATATCTCCGTTTTTATTTTGGTGTGCTGGGTTTGTGTGCAGCATTTTCCATCCTCAGGTAGCCTAAGGCTATAGTTGTAGTAAAAGGTGGTGCGTATGCTTGTGTGACAGTGCTTTGTGACACCGCATCAATGGAAGCTATTACATCACTGTTCTAGGTTGTTAGAAGGCTAAGCACGCATGCACCTCTTTCTGAAGCAATCGGCTTCTGGTTTCTGCTGGTCTGAGGAGAAAGATACAGCAGGATACTGCAACATTGCCAAAATTTACATACTGCCATGGGAGATGACTAGAGTCGATTTATTTTTACATGAAGAAAGTATGAGGCAGGTGTGACTTTTCTTTTGTTGGGTAGTAAAATAACTTGAACATGCAGGTCTTGATGGTTTTAGTTTGAAAAATCGGAAAGGTAACTCTTAGCTCACTGAAACTAAACATACACTGCAGGAGGATGAGTGAAGACATTACAACAGCTTGAAACGGAGGTAATTTTTTTTAAAAAAGTAGGGCTGAAAAGGTGATGGGTCCCCTGCCCTGTGCTAGTATTGCACATCTAACATGATTTGTAAAACAAGCTTCAGCAGCTCTAATTTTTCCTCAGTCCAATGCTTTGCTGTCCTCAGCATTAAAACTTTTCCTGAACATGGAACTAGACATTTTCCTTAGTGCAGGTCAAGCTTATTGCCTAATTCCCTGGGCATGAGGGATGGCTGTTCTTTCCCTTCTAGTAAGTAATCTTTTAAAAATATTTGAACTGTTCTTTGTCATGTTCCTGTTTCCTGGTGTCTTGCCCTTAACCCTGCAGCCTTGTGATACTTTTGGCCTTAATAAAACTAGTGTATTCAGCTCTTCCCCAGAGGTCACGTTTTTTCAGCTCTAATCATTCTTGTTCTCTCAAGTTAGTTCAAAATGGTCTTAGAGCGTGATGCTTAAAGCCTACCACTGTACTACAGTTGAGGCTTTCCTGTGCTGAGTGGAGTAAAAAGACTGTTTCATGTGCCCTGGAGCTGACATTCCTGTTTATGCATCCCCATACATTTGACTTTCTTACAACAGCTTAACACTTGCTTCAAGGCCAGGTTGTTGATCCAACCTAGCCCACAGCTTTCTTCTGAGAAAACTTGCCTTCCTGTTTGCTTAGTTCATCCTGCCTGAGAGTGCCTTTCAGAACTGAATTGTGTCCTATTTCTTGCAGGACAATTTTCGGAGTTTGTCAGAGTTGAGCAGAATTTTAATGCTGTCTTGCGGTTCTTCCTGCCTTTCTCCTGACAAGCCTACTCTGCCAGCAGAAGATGACGGGAAACAAATCTGAACTGAGCTGGGTTCCTGTTTGAAGTGTTCTCCCATGCACCCCTCATAACTGCTCTCTGGGTATGGTTACCTGCCAGGTGCTGCATTCCCTATATAGCCTTTGCTTCCCTTCCAGCAGCAGAACTCTTTAAACCTAAGTGTTTAAAGATGTTCAACCTAGGAGAGAACCTCAATAGGTTGCTGTCCTTAAACCCTGTCTCTCTCACGTCAGTGAACCTGGTGGGTGCTACTTGTCTCCTTATTTCCCTTTAGTGCTTGCAGAAGGTTCCCCCTCCTCCTTTTTTTGGGTTCTACTGCAATGTGAGGAGTTGGAGACCAGTCACATGAATTTTGACCTTTTTTTCTGAAAACAATCGTGGAATGAAGACAGGCCTAGCTTCAGAAACTGCTATCAACACTTTTCTTCCTGCCTGTACTCAAATATGTCCCATAACAGCCTAAATCTGGTACTTTGCAAATAATTCCAAGTGTTGTAGAGTGACTTTGAAGTCATTTGTAGGTAGAGTTGTTTTAAGCTTTTCATTCTTGACATGAAATTTCTCTTGCATCACAAGCCTAGGCATTGAAGGACAAGCCCCACACTTTGGAGATTGCTTTCCTTTGGGGTGCTTTCCCTGGCTTTGTATTTGAAAGTATTTGTTGACATCTCTATGGGTGCAGCTTTTCTCTCTGAGAAATTTTAGTTCTCATGATATCTCTCCCCTGCTGAATTTGATTCATGTAATGAATCTTGTGCTATATAGAACTGGGTTTCTCTGAGCCCCATCTCTGTTGGGATTAACACAGTTCTGTAAAGACTCTTTGTTGCTTTTCCAGCATCTCTCCCAGTAAACTTCCAAACTACTTTGCATCTCCACCTTCCAATAATTTTCTTAGCCTTGCTCTAATCATTGCCCTGTTTATAGTCCCTGCGTATATTGCAGTTTATTCTTATCACCCAGATATATCTGAATGTAGTTGAAGCTTTGATGTGGTTAGCTACAAGCTGGAATAATTAATCTTCTAACTGTTTTTCTACTGTGTACTGTAAGAAGGACATCTATCCTTTGAAATCCTGCTGTAATCTTAAATTGAGGAGAGGTTTAGAAAGTCTGATCATCCTTCTCTAAAGATGCTGAATGTTTGTTGGCTGAGATTACTTCAGTATCTCTTTGAAGCCCCAGTATGTTGCCAAAAAGTAAGGCAGCAGCTCCTAGTGTTGAGAAAATACACCGCGGATGGTGAAAAGTGTATTGAGTGTACTTCAGGATGTTAATACTTGTTTGTGTTTTGATGCACAAGCTGAAGTATAGCTGCTTATTTTTATGAAGTAGTAAAAGAGATTTTTAACTTGTATTTTTGTAACACCTTATCTTAAAATTATTACATTTCCTCCTCAAACTGTTAAGACAAATGTAACTTCATGCTGCTATCCCAAAACTTCAATTTTTGCTGTGGAACTGTGTGACTGAGAAGTATTGCCCATAATGTCTTTGAAGAGGTGGTAGCTGGCATGGACTGGGGGGTGTGGGTAAAGTGGGGGAATAAGGCTGTGCTTATTGTGCGCAGTATCTCGCTTCTCCTGTAAAGGCATATCCCAGTTCCTGCCATCAGGTTAGTTGTTCAGGGTGGGATTTACTTGCTTAACTTCTAACGCATTTGGCTGAATTAACCCTTCCAAGCTGTGGAACAGAAACAGGAATTTGGTTGTTAACTAGAATCATAGAATGGTTTGGGTTGGAGGGGATCTTAAAGATCATGTAGTTCCAACCTCCCTGCTGTGGGCAGGGACAACTTTGACTAGATCAGGTTGCTGAAAGCCCCATCCAACCTGGCCCTGGGTGCTTGCTTTTCCAGGCTTGTTTAGTAGATGTATTCTGCTGTCAGTGATGCTTCTAAGCAAGCTTGGCTATGGAAACTGCAATTGAGGGCAGCACAGAGGGAACTGTGTTCAAAAAGGCTCTTTCAACTTTGGTTCTACTTGGCTGTGGGAGGTTTTACTGCATTAAGTGTGATACTCAAATTTTAGTAATATAATCAGTTGCAAAAATACCATGTATTATTGAGACTAAGCTTTATAGCTCTTAAGTATACAGTCTTAAACTCTGGAACTGGTTTGGGGTGAACCTTCCCATCACTCTTCTCAATTGAGCACGAGATCTGGGAGGATCAAATCAAACCTGTTTCTCAATTCTGAACTAGTTATTGAACTGTTAAGCTGAGCCAAACTGAAATGAAGTAAATTCCTCTTGCACCTGCAGAAAAGGCTGCAGCTGTCAAAAGCTTGTTTATCACTTCAGTACTTCTTGGGTCTGGGTGCTCAGGCAGTGACTTCCCCTAATGCAGTGGTTTGATGTTTTAGATCTTTAACAGGAAAGATGTTACTGCTTTATGAAGACTATAGTCTGCTTAACCTTTACCTGAGTGAAAATGCCAGAAACCCAGATGTAGTTTGGGTTTAAAAAAAGAGGCTTTTTCAAGTGTTTAGCTAGAGCACACATTTTTTCTTATCACTATAGTAAGATGATTTGAAAGATTGTCTTCAGGTGAAGAGCTGAAAGGACTTCTCTTACTGTTGACTTTATCTGATAAATATTTACTGTTTTGTTCTTTAGTTTGGTTGCCAGAAGCTGATCTTGTCAGAGTGCAGTCATCTGAAAAGATAATTGCCCAAGTGGGAGGACACATGGTCCTGTCCTCTCTTGCACTGATGTTGTCTGTAGATGTTACGTGCTTGACTTGCTGGACAAGTGACTTGCGTGCCAGTATTTAAAGCTGCTAAATTTCTGTCCCAATTGATGAAGATTAAAGCTAAAGGCTCTTCCCCTTCCTCAACTTCCATTTTTTTTTTTTTTTCACCTGGCAGTTTTGTGCTCAAATAAAATTGAGTTATTCTGCCCTATACTAACTGAAGTGTGGTCCACAATACTTGAGTACGGATTGGCACCTTGTGCCCCTTTGCTTCCCATGCAGGAGCATGGTTTTGCATTAATGCTTCATAGCCTGTACTGTGTGAGTAGACTTAATGATTTGGAGTTCTAGTGATTTCTATAAATCCACTTAGGCAAATGTGTCTTTCTACAGAACTTGCTTGTAGAACACATGGAAAGTATTTAAAGGAAAAAAAAAACAACCCTACCAAACAACCCCACATGTAGTTTACCCTGCGGCTTTTTTTTTTCCTGTACTTAACATAGTTGTCTTCTCTTACACGGTGTAACTTTGTTTCATGAGATTTGGGGGTTTTTTTAGTTAATGTAACTGTTACAAACGTCTTTTCTAAATACCTATTGAATTTGTGTACCTCTTGGTTTGCATCTTGGCCTCTAGTGCAGCACTTCTTAATCCAGCTGTTCAGTGTGCTGTTGCAGCCTGAATGCACAGAGTAGTTATCTTGCTTTTGGAATGGTCTAGTGAACTAATAAGAGATGCATAGCTCAGCTGAACTGATTTTTCTTGAAGTACTTTTAAGTCAGGCAAGAGGGATGTCCCTGGTGACACTTGAAGTTATAACTGAATCAAATGCTGAAAGCACACACGCTATTGACGTATGTAATGCTTTTGTCTTTGTGTTCCATTCCATTATTTCAATAGACTAATTTGTGGTCTGCTCATACTCGGAGCATTTATGGACTGTTATTGAGAGTTCACATGTAGTAGAGCCATATATATGTAGTGCAGATCTGTTCAGAGACTTTACTGTTTGAAAACTCATGGGATGCGCAAAACAGAAGTTGAAAAACAGCAAATAATTCAGTTGGTATGAACTGTAAGGAGCAACAACAACAGATTCTTCAAACTAACATTCAGTTTTGGTATTTGGAGTGTGATATAAGGCCTCTTTATTTAAAGAAAATTCTTGCTACTTGAAAGCTGTGTGGTATTAAGGCTTTTATCTCTGTTCTGAGGGGTCATGTAACTAGATGGGTGTTGTAAAACTTGAGATCTTTCAGCAGGCCACATTTTGAGGTGGTGTCTCCTGCTAGATGAATTCAGGTTTCCCAAGTAACAAATTACAGATGGTCAGCCATGATTGAGAAGAAGTTCGGGCCACGACAGGGTACTTGGCTGTCTGTTATGCACCCTATCTCATATCTGTTCAATGCATTTATGTGCTCTTTCAAGATAGCTTTCTGCTGTATTATCTATAACTACTATATACAAACCTGCATAGACCTTTTCTCTAACATAGCTCTTCCTGTAATTTGCTTTCATTTTTAGACTTTTGGGTTTTATATGAAAATGTCAGCTGTGTATTTGTCCAACTACTAAAATAAAGATAGGCACATACATATGCTCATTCAGTAGAGTTGCACAATGATCTTCTGGAGAGTTATTATTTTGAGACAGACAACCTTTTCTTACACTACTGTTGTGAGTGGGAAATACTACTCTTCATATGAAGAATTAGAACAGTAAGGCTCGACAGAAGTCTGTTTCATGTTACCGTAAGCACTGAGATCTGTGGATATTTACAGAATACTGCTAAGCACTTGAGTTCTAAATTTAGCAATATCCGCAGTTCACCAGCTGAACTATTTACTGAAAAATATTTGGACGGCTCTAAGTTCCTTGTTTTTAATTTCCATACGTGTATGCAGGCTAATGTTAGGGAAACTTCCCTGTGTGCAGATTATATAGTCTATTAGATCCCTGAAATGCCATGAAGCAGCATCGTAACGCAAGTGTTTTTCACCTGGCCCGAGGCCTCCAGCAAGAACATTTCACACTTGGGATCGTAAAACAAACCTACTAGTTGGGCTTTTTATTTTAAACAAGCCGACCAGATGTCTGAAAGCCTTCAGAATGAACCTGAAGGCAAATAGGAGGCTTATTAGCTGTGTGTGTTTTGGGAGCAGGATGTATGGAAGAGATTTGCATAATCCCTCAACTCTAAGCTCACAGGGTTTGGTAATAGAACGGTATTCCAGTCTGTCATGGGGGAGTAGGATGTGTGTAGAGAGCAAGTCATCATTGTCACTGCCATACAAGTTAAGGGTTGGTGCTACATGTTTTTCAGGCCTGAGTATTTTTGAAGCATGTATATGTGCTGGTTTGACCCTTCTCATTTTTAAGGGAAAACAGGAAGAGAAAGTCGTTAATACTACTGCTTACCTTTATTCCCTCCCCACGGCTTTTCTTCTTTAACTGATGGAATGATGCAAATATCTTGGTAGTAGGGACAGTTAATTTTCATCTATGTTTTTTTTTTTCACAAGCTTTAGAGTAAAATAAAATCTTCTGGGTCTTGTATAAGCTGAATCACTTTAGTGGGAGTGTGGTAGGCTTAGGCTGATGGTGTATACGTAGTTCTTAAAACATTAATATTCACTGCATAAATTATTATTTATAATGAGTCTGAATTTTGTATCTCACTGGAGGCTTAGTATACTAAATAAATCCTTCCACTGGTTTTAAATAGAATGTTTATAGAAACAGTATGTGGAGGTGGAAATAATTTATGTAGGACCTGAGCTCCAAGCTTTCAGTACTGTCATAGATTGGAAGCTACAGTAATAATCATAAGTGGTGATTGCCTACTAGGTTTTGTTCTGAACTGCTTAAACAGGCAATAATTATTAGTTTGAGATAGCATATTCTTGAAGTAATAACTTTTAGCACATCTAATTCATAATTAGACTAAAAGTAAAGGGCTTGATGTTCATGCATAAAAGCCTCAGTAGACCAGACTTCAGCATTCCTCAATGCTGCACATTGTAGTCTTGTGCTTTCAGCACTAATGCTGAAGACAGGGAGGAAAAAATCCAAATTGCACATTGCAGGGAGATAACTGGTCACAGACCAGTGCTGATGGCTAATGCAAATGGAACTCCAAACATAGATGTAAATATCCCTCAGCTAAATTAATGAACTCCTTGCCTGTCATTTAAATAGTGGTAGATTATTGTAGGAAAGAGTAGCAAAAGCATCTTGGAAAAGCATCTTCATACAGGATCAGACACAAGGCACCAGCTCCCCAGTTGTCCTGTCTGACAAAGATACTTGAAAAGATGAAGGATGACTTGTCTGATGGGAATGCTAGAGCTTCCTGGAGTCTGAAAGACTGGTTTAAACCTAGGAGGCTGAAGACATCTTACTGGTAGAAGCTAGCAGTAACAATTTCTTTAACTTCTGACTGAGTTTAGTTCTTAGCCCTAGTTTTTTGTGGTGATACACTCCCTGCTTTAATTAGGTATGCCCTGGAAAAAAGTCTCTTGAGATTACTTCACTATCACTACTACTGTTGCTTTGAGAAATATACTTTATAAACTGTGACAAGGGCTTAATGTCCCCTATCTCCACCTGCTGTTGACCTTTATGGGAGGAGGCTTCCCTCTTGGTTTGAAAACAAACCCAAACCACCTGATAGTAACTAGGGCAATAAAGGGTACTGTGTTTTAGAGACAACAGTTCATCATGCAACACAGTAAAATCTTCTGTTTCTAATTCAAGCTTTATAAAACTATTTTAGGCCTTTATTTTATATGTGTTTCCAAGATGGATGAATTGTGCACCTGAAGAACAAGAAGTCTGTATACCAAATTCTACCCTTAGCCTCTTTCCAGTCCATCATCTCTGAATTTTGCAAACTGGAAACCACTGTCTTAAACCAGGATATTCTCTTCACAGTTTTACTTCTGCTGCTTCTGCCTGCAGGTTTTCCCCATCTTGCACAGGATGCTTTGATCAAGGTCTGCTTTTCAATCAGAAAACTCCAAGTACTAGTTATTCCCTTTATGTTCAAGGGATTTGCTGAAATGTGTTGCATTAAGTAAAATGGATTCTAAAGGCTGTATGTGATTGAAGTTTTTTTCCTTCTCATAGGAGGTCTTGCATCTGAAGTATGGGTGATGGGCTGCATCTTACACATTAATTTCTACTCTTATTTTAGTAATGGTTCATATTTTGTCACAGCTGTCTCAGTGACCAGTTGCTCTTAGAATGATGATGGTTTAGGGTCAAAACAGTGGAATTCTGAGTTTTATAGTGATTTTCTGCATTTGAGGAAAGTGGACCTAGTTTTTCAACCTTAGAATGGTGAAATATAGTCCTGTCATCCACATTAAGTGAGGTATGTTCTTCTGTAGACAGTCTTGAGCTTGATATTTGCTTGCCTTTCCAGAGCCTGTGGAGTATTTTCTATGGAAACTTGACTCCAGTGGACATCAGTTAATACAAAGGATGCCTTCTAGCATATTTAGCTTGTCTCTATTTGCAGTATTGTGCTGGAGTTGTGGCAACCTTAAGTCAGGCTTGAACACCTCATAATATTGAGGCTTCCTTCTAATAAAAACTGGCTTATGAAAGTACGGTGTGGAGAAAGCTCAAGAAATATCTCTTTCGTCTTTAGAATAAACTCTGAATTGCAAATATTGGGATTGACTGTTTTGGCTTCATTTTGAGTTCTAGCATGTGTAGAGAGCGTTGTAGAGCTGTGCCTTGTTTTATCACCAGGAAGGGGAACTATTTAATCAGAATTTTCTAGATGATTGTGAAACAGCTTCTACAGAATACAAAGTAAGGTTATAAACCACTCTTTCTTCTATCCCTTTTGGATAGAAACTGTTGTTCCAATACACTGGTTTTAAACTTTTTATTAGAGAACGTCAGAAAATAAAGGGGTGCTAGGGAATTGTGTATGAAGAGATGTCCCCCTCTAGCACCTATCCCTCAAAACCATTGATAGATAATTCTATAGCTGCAGGAAACTTTTAATTAGAAAGTTTGATTTATTTTTTTATAGATTTGATGTGGAATTTGAGGGTTGCAGAGTAATAGCTCTGCATGTTAGTGCTGAAAAGGATAGAGTCCAAATTCTCTTTAAATGCCTGCTATAGAGAACCTTTCTGGGCTAAAAGTTATTAATAATAGACTTACGTTGCAAGGAATGCTTAGCCTCTCTGTGAACTTCTTAGCACTGTGGTAAATAATGTGTAGTTTTAGGAACAGAATGTTCTCTTTCAATTTGGAAGTGGAAATTTTGCATTTCAAGAGCCTAGACACTATGTAGCTTTTGTCAGATGACATAGTTGAACAGTTTCTAAAAATCTGGTCTTCCAACTTAGTCTTGCTTCAAGCATAACTACAGTGGGACAGACGATGCTCTGTTAAAACTTGATCAGTTTTGTGTGATGTTTCAATTTTGAAATGCTTCTTGGATGCTGGAGGAAGTGCCAGGAGGGGGAAAAAAAAAAAAATGACAACCTCTTTAATCTAGAGTCTAGTAGCAAAGTCATCTAGATCTGGAGTTAGTACTGCTGGGGTGATTAGCTGCTTTGGCTTGCTGAAGCAGAGATAATATTTTAAAGGACCTACTTATCCGAATTGGAATTTTGACTCTAGCTAATCCTTTCTTCTGCTGGAAGCTGGCAAAGTATGTCTTTATGGGATTGTTGGTAATAAGGGTTCCATGTAGCTCACTGAGCAAAGAGTAGGAAATGTGAAGGAACATAAGAGGGAACATCCTTCTGAGGATAATTTTAGTCCCATAGGTACCAAAAATGGAGTTGCAATCATCAAGAAACACCTACATTTATATTATGAGGAAGTAATCTAAAATCTTGTGATCTTTTCTTCATCCAAGATGGAACTTCCAGAGACAGAGAAGTTGTTAGAAGTGTTTCAAACAAATGTAAATTTTCCCAGCAAGATGAGCTGTTGCTGGAACATTTTGTCCTTCAGGATGCAGAGGAGGAGGAGTGGGTTGGAAATGAGTCTGGCTGCCTTACTTTCTTAGAGCCAAGAAGAAATTTTTTTTTTTTCTGAATTGACTTTATGTTCTTCATCAGGACTCTTCATCTCTTTGAAAGTAGGTTGTCAAACTGGATGAGGCTTTGACATCCTTTAATTGACTTGGGGGTTGGGTAATCCATATTTTTAGTAGTTTTCCCAAAAAAGACCTCAGTGACATCACTGAGAAGAGAGAGAATTCGTGACACGAGCACTTCTATTCTTCTAACTCTGCCCTTAATTTTGGGAGAGATTTTACAAGTCATTACTATTTGTGGCTAAACTTTTAAAGAACTAAACCCTCTCTTCTTTACTAGTACTATACAGATAGAATCAAATCTTTACTTTTCTCAGACTGCAGAATGTGTCATAGAACAGAATGGTGATACTGATTCTATCACAGCTCATTCTCCAACTGTGAGGAATGTTAGTTTTGGCTTGCATTTGGAGTTTGATTTTTATATTCACATTTACTTTATTCCTTTCCATTAGACTATCTTTCATCAATAAAAAAAGCCCCTTTTCCCCTCCCATCTCACCTCTGCCCCCAAGCTGAAGGAGACCCTTGTAAGACCAAGTCTCTCTCAGGACTGACTGACTTCTTTTGTTAGGCCTATTTATCTTGGATGGCACAGCTTTCTCCCTCTTCTACCTAATCAGACTCTGTAAAGGATGATGTGCTAAAGGAAAGATGGCCATCATCTTGTAGGACTTCATCCAGCTTGTAGCTCCAAGGGCTATTATTACGTCAAGCCTTGGAGGATCTTAGTGTTTCAACCTGCATGCCTGGCTCAGCTGCTACCTGTAGAGACTTGGTGACAGCAGAAGTATGTATCTTTGAGGTACACTTACAGGTTGTATAGAAAGCATGCAAAGGATCTATGCTGTGAGGCAGCTGAAGAAATGCAAATTCAGTGGGATCCACGTTGTCCTAACACGGATGTTCAAATGGTTCATATTACTGAAACTCCAATTAGTTTGAAGTGCCGAGCAGTTTGAGAAGGATTCAGGCTGATAAGCATAAATGGCATGATAAGGAGAAACTGAAAAAGAAAGATGCCTTTAACCAGCTCTGGAAAGAGAGTGTTTTGGAAAAACTACAGAAAATGAATGGCTTACTATCTATCTCTCTGGGCACGTTAAATACATGCCACAGCAGAGCATCTTGAAACAAACAAAGCCATCCAAAATTTGAATGCATCATGATAACTTTTCTGTAGTGTAAGGAACTTTCTGCTAGGAGGTATTGAGGGCCAAAGGCTTGTAAGGCTTGAAAATACATGTTGATGAAGTTTTAAAAGGACAACAGCTAGTGAAGCTGAAGGAACTCTGAAGACTCTCTTATCTCTTAACAGCCAATATTAATTAGCAAAGATGAGGGAAGCAATTCCTGGTAGAGTATAAATAGCTCAACTAGAGTGAACCCAAACTTTGGTCACTTGGAGTTAAGGTGCTGAGGCAGCAGGAGTATGTCAGCTTCTTTTGAGCTGGTAAATTTGACTAGTCAAAGGAGCATGAATTGGAAAAAGAAAATAGGAGCAAAACATGTTCAAGCTATGCTTTAGAAGGGGGCACCTAATTCCTGATTCTGTCCCTGAGCCAGGAAATCTTCCTGGCTCAGTGTGGGAAATGTTAATGTCAACTAGATTTCTTGCATGGCATTTTTTTTATTTCCCCTGGTGCTGTAGTTGGACTGGTACCTTGATAAGCAGTGTCAGCATCCTATAGTGTGCCACACAAGCATTTGCGTCCAGTTCATGGCAAACCAGACTGGGGAACTGATCCAGCTGGAAAACAACCTTTCCCAGAAACAAAAGGATGTTGTGGTGTGGTGGTGTTGTTTCATCCAACTATAAAAGTTCCTTGATCTAGTTCTCTGTAGTAGCAAAAACACTTGTGCTGCCATACTGCTGTGGGCAGCAAACAGCCAGAGAAGAAAGTGTGTTGGCAGTTGAGGTATATCAAATTGCATTCTAGAATGTTTTTCATGGGTAGGAGAGTGGTGATGTTTTGTTCCACTTAAACAATTATGTGATAATTAGCAAGGACTGCATGACAGGAACAAATTTGTAGCATAAACCAGTTAGTGCTGGTATCCCCAGTGTATGCTGGCCTGGTGGCTTGGGTTGGATCAGCATTAGTCTAGCTCAGCATGCTGAACACCTAAAGGTGGCTATACTATACCTTCTGACTTTGTTTCTGAGTGGATTACCTCAGAGCAAAACTTGTCGATAATGTGAGGTAAAGCACATTAAAGGAAAATGAGGAGGGAATTCAATTCTAGGGCAAGCTTCTGATTTGAACTAAAGCTCCTGCTCTTAAGATTTGTGGTTGGTATTGAGAAATGGTATTTCCTGGTGGAAGGGAGCAGTAGAAACTGGGAGCTGATATATGAAAGCCTGTCTACCTAACATCACTTTTTCACCCCTGTGCCAGGTAGCCCTTAAATACATCCTTGGAAAAAAAAAAATCGTTCCCAGTGGAACATGTCTCATTTAAAGTGTTGTTGGTAACCATGAGTTGCTAATGGGAGAAACTTCTTTAGGAATTTCCACTTTGCTTGTGTTTCAGAACTCATTGGGTTGCATGCTGTCAGAATGGTTGCAGCCCTCAAGTACTACTTTCAGTAGTTGGTAGGATTTAACAATGTGGATAACTGTACAGTTCAGCTCCTGTGATTTCGTTTGCCTCTCCTTTATCCTTTGATGCAAGGAAATGTGTTGGTTCATTAACTAAAGACTAATACCTTCTGTTTATTCTCTCAGTCTAGCTTGTATTATGCTGACTTAAAATTTCAGTGAAACATTTGCAGATTACAACTACTAAGCAAAAAGAAACTACATTGGTTAACTGATTACAGATCAAAACCTTGTTCCTCCTTTGGTAGCTTTTTGGATTTGCTTTTTTCCTTAAGGGAGAAAAAAAAAATCCACTAATTCTTCTGTGACCCTCACAAACAGAAAAGTAATGGAACACCTGCTGAACTTTTCAGCTCATTCTTAGAATTTAGTGGTAGAAATATTAATCATTAAAATGAATCATAAGGTCTTTGTACCAGTTATTAAATTCCTCAGCTTCAATATGATTTCAGTCTGTATCACGGACAATTTTTGACCCCCAGTCAGCCTTTC
>JAAGNO010013713.1:70457-82100 GCA_033439905.1 Ceryle rudis | reverse complement strand
ACGTGTAAAACGTACAATATCAATCTGGTAAGGATCTAACAAAATAACATTTATTACATGTGAAGTGTGAAGTAGGTTAAAAGTAACTCAGAAGTACATAACAAATTCAAGAATGTAGATTAGCCAGAGTTCAGCTATTTGAGACTGGTTTGTAAAGCGGATGCAAGTTGTAAGGGGACAAACTGAAACTTCAATGTATGGTCCTTTCTGAAGTAATGTTTTCTTATTTTAATTATCTTAACCTTACAGCTTCATCTGGGAAAAAAAAAAAGGCAACAAGCCTGTTCTCTTCACAAAGTAGTGGTCTAATGACTGAAAAGAATTGCCTAAACTTCTTGGGATTCTGTTCTCATTAACAAAAAAATACAAGTGCTTGTATGTGATAAAGTTTTCTTCATTCCATATGGCCAAGTGCTTGCTATCTGACAACAATATTTACTTAAAAAAAACCAAACCACAAACACACAAAAAACCCAAACAAACAACAAACCAAACAAACAGTGATTGCCATGTAGGTAACTATCAGCACTGGGCAGAAAGAGAGAACAGGTCATCTAGTAAATACAGCTGAACTAAAAGCCAAGTTTCTGACTTCCAGACTGTTGTTGATACTGGTAGATCCTTGTTTTATTAGTGTGTCAAATGCCTGCTGCTCTGAAAATTTTGTAATATTCACTGGGTTATTTTCTGCTGGTTTAATCTGGGTCTATGGAGTAGTTCAAGCATGCTATTCAGACACTCAGGCATCAGTTCTCTTCACATCTTCCTTGTGAAATGAGATTATCTCTACTCCAGAGTGAGTTATGAAAAATACTCACCTGTCAGTTTTGGGTGCCTACCTGAGAACCCTGAAACCATATTCTCAGGTATTACACTAGCCTTGTTTTGCTGACTTTAATTGCAGTTGTTTGACCTTCAGTAGGTTTGACTTGGGGTACCAACGGGACACCAAAAATTAACCCCCTAATGTTGAAGTATTGTTCAACTCTACTTGTGTGGGTTTTTTTTATCATAAGTAATGCAAGCCTTGAACCAGAAGCATGTTCAGTTACTTTAACAGTAAGATTCTGCATCTGTTTTACCTTGTACTTAAGTAGCTGAACTTCTTCCTTATTTCACAATCCCAAACCAGGTGAACCATATCCTGAAGGCAGTGGAGTTTGTGTGTAAGCACCTGCAATTCTCATGTGTGTAGTAGTGCTTGACCCTTTGTCCTCATACTTTGTCCAGTAAGGATGTCTTTTATAGTAGACATTAATCAAATGGTTTTATTTTTAAAACTGTAACGGGTCATTTTAGAGTTCTTCCAATAACTCATTTTTACTGTCTTTGACTTAAATATGTGCTCTTCCTGAAAGGCAGCTACAGGTTTTGGAATGTTGTTAACTCTTTAGAACTGAAGTGCTTACTCAGCTTGTTTATTTCCGCTAGCTTGATGAAGCGCTCGTGATAGGCATTTTGTAGGGGAATCTGCTTTCTTCTTGAACTGGTGAACTCATCGCTTTTAACTAAACTCTGGGCCTAGTTGTGAGCCAATGGTGTCCTGTAACCAGCAGCAGTGCTGGTCTCTAAACGTATCGTGGCAGCTTGAAATTTCTAGTTTTTGAGGCACTAAAGTTTGCATAAATTTGGAAGTTGTCATTTTACTGATTGATAGTCACTGTAGGCTTTGGACTGGAGACTTGTAAGCAGAGAAGGATGTATCAGTGCTTTTACACTCTGTGGAGTTTATGAAAAGAAAAGCTAGTTGCTTTTTATTTCTGTCCTTGTCTGTGCTTACAATAAAGCATGAAAGAATGAGTGGAGTGGAAAATGGCAGATGTTGTCTCATCAGTGGTGTTGTCCTCACCCTTCTCCTGATCCTCTCTTCTTTCAATCTATCAAGTAATCAGTTTTGTTCTTGAAGAAAATGGGTTCCGAGGCCATGAACAGAGTGTTTGTACACAATGGCAACTTGGAAAAGTGTGGAAATTGCAAAGTGAAGTGTGGAAATGGAGATGCAAGTGTGAATAAGTGTCATCTAGGTTGCTCCCAGCTGGAAAAGATTAATGGGAGCAAATGATGGCTTCTTGACGAAAATGTGAACCTAAGATAATAAAAAATACACTTTTTCCACCAGTAAAGACAGCTGCTAAATTTTAATAAGAGAAAAAGACTGCTGGTGGGGGGCTTGGATCCAGTGCATTTAGACTTTTTGGCAAGAAGTTCAGGTTAATGCTGTAGTTGCTTCTAATAGCAGCAGCAATTCAGAGCAATTCTGAAATGGTCCAGCCTGTACCTTTCATTACTTGTGCTGGCACAAAACTCTGTGGGACCATGTGGTGAATGATTCTGAGTTGATTGAGGATTAAGGCTAACCGTTTCTGCCTGTGCTAATGTTAACTGTTATCAGTTTCATGATACCTTTCACAGTGCATCTGCACAAGTGCTTGTCTTGGCACAAGCAGATAACGTAGCTGGGGAAAAGCTATTCTGCAATGCAGTTTATAAATGAGGGTTATAAAAGAAAGAATAGCTCTTTCAAAGCCACTTAGCCTTCCAACTGGCTAAGCTGGGCATAAAGACAACATGTATAGGATAGCAGACTTTTTTCATTTGTGTAAGCTGTATGACCATTCCTCACCTCTGCTGTATGTTGTAAAATACTGTCTGTAGCTTCTCTTAATCTTCATTAAATGATGTGCTAATTTCCAAGCTGGTGTAATTCATTTGGCCAGTGCATGCTCAGTTAGTTGTACAGTTTTGTGCTGCACCTGTCTTCAGAAAAAGACCGAATGATTGGGTTTTCTGCTGTAGAAGCAGGAAGGTTGTCCCAAGCTTTCACCTCGACTGGGCACTCTAGATCACAAGGTAGAATAGTATCCCTGGTTGGTTGACTCTGCTTCACAATGGTGAGATGCTCTGTGAGTGTGTTATGGCTTTCATGACTTAACAGCATCATTAAATCAAATAGTTGGACTCCAGTCCTTGAAGCTAGATCTCTTGAATCCTGAGTCTTGAGGGTTGTAGGTTTTTGTATGTTCTAGTTAACTTTGTACTTTTTGGGTATTTACATAGAAGCTAGTATTGCTTTGTGAAGTAACAATGTGTGGGATGCAAGGCTTTGAGGTGTGGTGTTAAGAAGGAAATGTGACCATCCCCTTCTGTGCATGTGGGGTTTTATTATTTTTAATGTTTAGGAAGCTGACTTGTTTTGAAAGACTTGGAATTGGGCTGATTTCCTTGGGTGGAAAGTCACTAGCTGAAAGACTTGAGGCCTGAATCTAAGATGTGACTTAACCACTTCACATTCTGAGAAAATGTCAAATGTTTCTCCTAGCTACATCCTAGTCATTTGGAGGGTATTTGGTAGAGAGCTGGAGGTCTGACATGGCCTATTCAAACAATTGAAGTCACATCTGTATGGTGGTAGTTGAATTAGTACTTGAATAATAAATGCTGGCTTTCCTGTGGTTTGGGAAGAACGCTGATAAATGGAGGAATGCTAATATACTTGGAAACTGGAGAAAATGCCTTGAAATGAAAGAAAATTATTGTAAAATTATGAAGATGAAGTTGTCATTCTGAGCCTAATGAGGTTAGCACAGGGTGTGAAGTTCTTAATGTAGTAGATTGGAATGCAGAAGAATAGCCAGAAATATTTTTATTACAGTTGGGTTTTTGCCAGCAGAGAACACTTTTTAAATTAGAGATGTAAATTATAATTCATTGTCAGTCTCGCTTGTGTGCCTCCTCCATTTGCTTGGTTCAAGAATTGATGTCTTTTTAAGTGAGTATTTTAACAAAAGAACAGCTGCTAAGACTCAGTAAACCAAGGGAAACTTGCAGGGCTGTCCTAAATGTCACACCACCCAATTCCTTTCCTTTTGAACATAGTCTGAGTGCACAGAAGAGGTTCTACTTTTGAACAAGACCTTCAAAATAGATCCACTTTCTTGCATGAAGTAATTTGTGTGTCTCCATCTAAAAATGTGCAGCTTTTTTTTTTTTTTTTTCCCCCCCTCTTCTCTCTGGAAAGTTCAAGAGGCATCAAATGTTGGTGACGCTTTTAAACGTGTATTCAGAAGCAATATTTGGAAGCCAACTTGCTAGCAGACTTTCCTGTCAGGGTTCTTAGCAATTGCAATGTTTCTTCAAGCATAATTTTTAAAAACAAAACAAACAAACAAAAAGCTTTTCATTCAGGAAGCTTCAGGAGGTAGATCTTAGCACAAAGCGATGAATGGGGGAGGGTAGAGTGTCGCTGACCCAGGAGAGCTGATAAACTGGTTCAGTGCCCTGTTACAGTAATATCTAGAGGGACTTCTGTCTTGTGCTGTATTGATAAAAAAGATCCTCCCTCCTATAAACAATTTACAGCCTGATAGTCTTCTCAAGTTTGGACTTCCAGACATCATTAAAATACACTACCAGATAGTGTTTCCAAGTATTTTTAGTTTCAGTTATAGAAAGCCAAGTATATATTGTAAAGAATCTTCTTTATTTATTCTCCCATTAGTCACCTCTTATTTCAGTGCCTTGTGTTTTTACTGGAAATAGTGCAGCTCACTGTCTCTTTTCTGCCTACAGTGTCACATGTGACATTCTTAGTGAGGGGTTTTTGTCGGACTTTCCAAAGAATTCATAGAATTATAGAACAGCTTGGGTTAGAATAGATGTTAAAGACCATTTAGTTCCAACCCTCCCTGCCACGGTCAGGGACACCTCCCACTAGACCAGGTTGCTCAAATTAGCATTTTTTGGTAACTTAACAAGATTCTGTATAAACAATCACTTAAGACCTCAAATTGTAGTTGTAACGTGGCTGCTTTGTCATAGAACTGAGCACCTACTTCACTAGAAGCCAATCAGAAACAGCTCTAAGGATGGGGTTGCTGTCTGTCAGAGGGCATTGCAGTTGTTCTCTGTGATACATACAGTCTGTGCCTATATGATCCCACTTGTTCCATGCCACCTTTAGAAAATGCTTTCAGTGCTTTGCAGCTGTCAAAAATGTAGTTTGGTCTCCACCTGATGGATAAGGGGTTTTTTAAGGTGATTAAAGTGCAGGTAATTAGACCTTAGTGAAATAGACCTTGTTAAAAGTGCATTTGGCAGAAGACTGGGTGGGTGGGTTTGTCTTATTGCCCTTCTCTGTGTGGTTCAAGATACACTAACTTTTAAGACTTTTGGCAAGGGAATTTTGTTCCAAAACTGTTTTCCTTAGCTACTGTCTGATAGTTGAATAGGTTTATACTGCCTTTCATTTCAGGGAAAACTGGAGAGGGAGGAATTTTCTGAAAAACCTTATCTTTAAGTCTCTTAAATTTGCTATTCTCCTTCATGGACAACTGAAATGGAACTACTGCTGTTATCTTAACATGCTCTCGTGTTCTGTATGATAGCTGTTGAGAAAATGATTGGTCCTAGTCTTTTAAATGTGTGTGCTGTATAACTGACAACTGCAGTTATGAAAAGCAGACTAGTAAAAGTGACTTCTCCTGCTGTCAAGTTGAAGACTTCAAGTGGTTTAAATAGGGCTAATTAACTGAAAATCTGATGGAGATTCAGACTTGGGTTTTTGTTCTTTAATTAAAATAGCCTTCTTGAAAAGGCTTTAAAAATAATCTGTGGATGCAAATGAAAAGTAAAAATCAAATGGCTTGTCTGGTATGCAGGTGTTTCTTAAAAAATAAGATTTAAAACCCAATTGCTGTCCTATCTGTTCATCAGTTCCATTAGTTCCTACCTCTAAAACAATAGCACCAAGGGAATATTACCACAGCTTAGCATTTGTATCTTATATGTGGGGCTCAAGGGAATAAAGTTGTCACTAGCACTCCATGTGTTGCTTTACAGCAAGAAAGAAAAGCTTTGCAGCCTGAGGATGTTTGTTTAAAAAATTGACTTTGTATCTGGAAAAGGAAGTGTATGTACAATGCTATCTTCTTTGGCTATACACAAAAAACAATGTTAACAAAGTGTGCTGCTTGCTTTTTAAAGCAATCTTCCTCTCCATCTTGAGGTGGTGATGGGGGAATAAATAATGGCCCCTGGGCTCTGATGGAGCCTTAAGCAATTTATTTATAACTCCTCTTCAGGAGGAGTTACAAATGCTGGATACCAAGCCCCGTTCTTAGTCTGAAAAATGTAGGCTATTTAAGAATGACTTTAAAGTAATAATTTCTAGGTAAAATTAGTTAAGAAAATAGAAACCATTCTGCAAACTTGTCTTAATGTGCAGATACTACTGACAAAGCTTAGTCGTAAATTCTGCAGCCCTGTTGCACAGAACCTTGGTTTAAGCATAGCTTTTACACTGTTTCTGAGTAGTGAACCATCACCAATAAAATGTGATTTCAAAAACTCCCAGTCTGCAAAAGATGTTTTTTTGATAGGAAAGATATATATGTATTTTTTAATGGCTTTTGTACTTTAAGAAATAAGAAAATATTTTGCTACAGTGAATGTAAGAAAATGCCAAAATCAGCCTTTATTAGTATTTTACAATGTTCTTTCTGGGGACCCTTAAGGGTTTGTATATTTAATTTGGATAAAGCTATTCCTGTCTCTAAGATGGAGTCTTTTGCTTTTTACCCTGACTCTTGAAAGTGGAAACCCAATTGTCAGGCTGTAATTTCCTCTCTACTGAAATTAGAATTGGATCAAAGCTTTTTCATTAAGGGTGAATTATTGCTCTTAATTTTGCAGTTTATTCATATGGGGTAACATTGCAACTCTTGAAACAGTTTGATATTTAGCAATATATCCAAATATTGCAAATGGTTAGGTGCCAGAGGCTTTATTTAGAAAAATCAGCTGTTCAGGAACTTCTTCAAGATACTCAGCAAAACCCTGTCCTTTTAAAGACATTAAGTGCACATATAAACTGGGAACTTCATGCCGTTTCCTTGGGGCGTATGCTTTTTCACACAGTTAAATCTTATTTTTCTGATTAATTTCAGTACTCATCTGAGAAGCTGAACAAAAGTGGCAGCTTGTTCCCTTTCGAAATCAACGGTAAGTTCTTCAGAAACCTTAGCTGTGTTTTACTGAGGTAATTGGTATAGCAAGCAGCCTTTCTTTTGTAAATAAGGTGAGGGGGATGGAGCATGCTGTTGTAGAGCCTGCTGGTTTAAGCTGGTCTTTGAACAATACTGGGAATAGCTGGTTGTTAGTTTTGTACTTGTGATCTGCTTTGCATAGTAAAAGCCCTTGTAACACTTTTTTGGTTCAATATCTGCTATGGTGTACAGAAGCACAGTAATGCTGTTGTTCATGCTAAAACATCTCTCCATGCTCCTCAGCTAGCAGAAAGCTCTCACATCTTTACACACCTTCTTATGTGCTTTGCCCCTTAGAATATCCACCATAAGCTGAAGTCTTGTGCCTTCAGATGAGTGTTATTTGCTTTCCGCTCCTTGGTCCAATTAGAATGAGAGTAAATTCTATCTAATAAAAAGTAGAAATGCCAATTATTGATGTGTAAACTTTGTACTGCTTTATTAAGGAAAGGACTTCAAATTTTGCATGTTCTTTCTTGTCTCTAAGCACAGAGAATTTCTGTTTGCTCAGTGGGATTCCCTGTAAAGTGTGAATCTTGGTTTGTATGAGGCTTCAAAGGGAAATGGTGTTTTATCTTAAATAAATGGTATTTTTTATCTTAAATCCCATTACCACGTAAACAATCAAAACACATGTGCAACTCCTGAGGTGGTGTTCTTACTTTACAGCAAACGTTTAAACCAGCCTCCCAGCATGGCAGAAAGTTTCCTAAGGATTTTTAAAAATCAGGCCAGTCCAAGCTAGGAAATTGTCCTACAGTAGATGTGAGGAGTCTCAGACATTATCTGGATCCCATTGTGTTGGCTATTTTACTTGCATTGAATTATGGATGGTGCCTGCCTTGAAGAGCTTACATGCTTAAGGCAAAGCACAGTATGTGGTTGTACCCATCTGAAAGAATAGAGGAGGAAGGACAGAGGAATTCTAATAAAACATGTTGTTTGAATAGGCCAGCTGTCTGCACAGTTAAATGATTTTGAGACAATAGGGTGTTCTTTAAATAAGATCCAAATAAACAGGATAATCCATGACATACTTTGGGCATGGAACATGTACAACTATTTGGGTTTGCAACTTTTAAAGCTACTCAGCAAATCTTTTATCTGTTGATTACTCTAAAACTTAAACAGCCAACTGTAAGAATATACAAGTATTTAATGTTTAGGCTGTATCTAGGTTCTTAAAATAGTTGTAGGGGAAAAACTTGGTGTTTAAAATATTCTTTCTTTAAAGCTGGGATAAGTGAAACTTACTTGGCTAATTGGTTTAAATTAGCAAATTTTCTAACCAAGCATGAAGCACTGTGAACTGGCCAACAGTTTTGCTGCTTTTCAATTTGCAAATCCAAAGTCTGCTGTAGTTCTTCTTACACTTCATTGTATAATGTGGAGGAACAGCTGTAAAATGTGCAGAATGTTCTCAAAGAAACGCTTTACAAAAGAGTGAGAGGCTTCACTGGCAGACTGCTTTTAACCCAGCACTGCCACTTCAGATGAGAAGTTGTGCACCATGGGTTATGTCTGTATTCACAGCAAAGCTTTCAGGAGGTTCTTAGGGATACTTACTTTATGCATTGAATTATTTTCCCCCCCTACACTTTGAATATGAGCAAAAAAGGAAACAATCTGCAGTCTGATTTAAATTTATACTGCTTCTAGTTTAAAGTAAAGCTTTTCACACCACAGAATGTGAACGCCTATCTCTTTGAAACTTCTATTTAGTAAGGTGTTTTTAATAGAAAAGACTTAACAGCCAAATGAAGGGCAGCAGTTTATGAAGAGATTATCCTACTCTTTCATAGAAGGAAAAAAAAAAATCCCTGGTGAGTTCTCATGTTACTTGTTAATCCATTTTGGTTGTACCTCAGGATGTTCACTGTTAACAGGTTTTAATTACAATATGTGCTCTGCGCTAGGAAGCAAGTAAGGAAGTTGTCCTTGGTGATTACTAAGAAACAGTGCAGTAGTCTTTCACTCTACAGGAGTCAGTGCTAACAAGGTACTTCTATACTGGAATGTCTGGATTTGCTCCTTAAAGTGGTCCTTGTGGTTCTGGAATTTTCTACCTCTTCTTAAAATGAATGCGCAATGATAGTTTAAAATTTTGATCAAGTTGGATGTTTGTGGCTCATCCTTCCAAGCTTGAGTTTGATTGATGGTTTTACATTAAACTAACTAGGTTTTAAAGAAATTGTCTCTCTACTTTGCATCTTTCACCTCTTATCTTTCTTTCATTTTCAGAAGAGAGCCCTTGGAAAGCTTTAAATGGGGGTTGCCCAATTCAGACGGACGCAACAAGGAATTCAGCTTACCCTTTCCCAGTGTGCCCATTCAGCACTGGCACTGCCAGTAATGGTAGTCTGCAGTGGCAGCAGGAATCTTCCAGTACGTCTATGGTGTCAGGATGGATAAGTGAATTAAACCTTAATGAAAACTCCGGTCAACCCTTGGCACCGCCAACGAAACGCCATTGTCGGTCCCTTTCTGAGCCAGATGAGCTGGCTCGCTGTCGCTCACCGTGGAAGCCTGGCAGTTCAAAGGTTTGGACTCCGGTGTCAAAGAGACGGTGTAATAGCGGCGGTAGCGCTACCTTGCAACGCTGCAACAGTCATGGAAGTGCAACCTTACAGAGAAGCACAAGTATCAGTCTGCCACAAAACATACTGTCGCTAAATAACGTCTTCACTGTCACCAGCTTCAACACATCACCAGTACCCAGACCTTCCTCTGCCAGCAGCGGGTTTGTGGACAGTAGCGAGGGCAGCACAAGCTCGAGTACCCGCTGGAATTCTGGAGGCCCATGTGACTTTAACCCAAGGCGCCGCCTCTCCCTCTCCCAGGAGCACATCACCGAGACAGGAAATCTCTTGCCTTCAGCCAACAGCACTCCCACCTCCACACCCGAGCTCAGCCGGCGTCAGGGCTTGTTGAGATGCCGCTCTCAGCCTTGCGTTCTGAATGAAAAGAAAAGCCGGCTAAAGCGCAGACGGGAGGAGGATGTACGGTGGAACAGACCATCGTTAGACTTTTTTAAAATGACACGGGTGAGATTTTATTTTCCTCAGTGTGTAGAGGGAACTCTTGCAGAGAGGCTATTTCTAGATGAACAGATCTAATTTGTAGTTGCTACAGATTTGCTTGTGTTCCTGTACTGGTACAGATCACCTTCAGCAGTATAGCAGGCCTCTTATACTTGCCAGTGCTATATCCTATTGCAGCTTACTTTTTGCTGTCAAAGCGCAGTTCTTGAAGTCCAATTTACTTGATGTAAAGTACAAAGAGCTATCAAAAGATGCCTGAAGCAGAAGCAAAAAAAAGGCTTGTTTTTAAAATGCATGGAAGCTGTGAGGAAAGAAGGGTAGAAAGAGTAGCAAAAAGGTTATGCCACGGTTCCAGAGAACAGCCTGCGATAATCAAGTCATCTTGGTGCAGATTGGTTTGGTTAAGCCTTCCCTTTATGGCTTGAGTAATTCCATAAAGCTAAATAAGAGCAAACATACTTCTATATAAGTGAATAAGATTAAAGAAACTGCTAATAAGCAGTGAGAAATAGAAATAGTGTTCTAATACACCAATTGCAGATGCTCCAGCTCAATGGAGAGGTGTTTTCCTGATTTCAGGAAATTCAGGTATTCAGGATTCTGATTCCCTACTCAAGTGAAAGTAAAAGAGCCAATTTACAAACTAGTGAACTTCAGTTTGTGCCTATACTTTGTGTGTAATATGAACAATGAGCTGTGCACATGTGTTTAAATTTTTTGTCCACGGAGGCAACGGCTACAGTTTAAAACTGGAGATGCTCATTTAGTTTCTATACATGTAAAATTGAGTCTTATGTTATGGTTAGAACACTTCATTCTTGTAAGAATATAACCTGCTGCTTTCAGTAGATACCAAACTCAGAGGAGGTCTGTGTGAGTAGATCTGTTAAGAGTAGTAGGCAGTTTACAGAACTAGCAATAAAAATGTAATGAGAAGAAATAGTTTTGTACCTGTGCCCCTGCATTTGAGGCTCTGTACAAAAGAAAATCTGAATGGGATGAGATGCTGCCTAAAATGTCCAATCTGTGGTACCTTAGTAGGCTTTACATAATACGTGGGGAAAATACTGTAACACATTGGAACTAAACTGCCTACTGTGGGATATTCAGAGTTAACTGGTTTATGTCCACATTGCTTAGCTAAAAGTCTGTATGATGGCATCTCTCCTTCTCTTATACCTTTAAGACAATTTACTTGGATTTTTCTTCATGGAAAACACATTTTGATGAAGGTGTGGGGTAGGTAATTCATTGGCAAGCCTTACAGAATGATCTGTTTGCTTATTGACAAGTTTGATGACCAGTTCTGTTCTAGATACAGTGAGACACTGTTCCAAGTCTTGGTTAAGATGCAGGTTTACTCGTTGGCTAATCAGATTTTACCTATTCCTCTATATTAATCACTGCTGAGATTAGTTTGCTAATTTACTCCAGAAATATTAGTGGATTTGCCTTTCAACTGCCTGTGTGGTCTAATGCAAGTTTCTTTATTTAAACTGAATGTAAACTTTAAAACCTGCTTTTTTTTTTTAACTAGACTTGATTTTTGCATTCTTCAA
>JAAGNO010013713.1:4463-61413 GCA_033439905.1 Ceryle rudis | reverse complement strand
CAACAAAATGCTTATTGGCAACGAACTATTTCTTTCCAAAAAGTTCTTTAGGGGAAAAAAAAGTTTAACTGCATCTTTCCTTGTTCTGAATTACAGGTCCTCCTTCATCACTGGCCTTAGTTTTGTTTATTTTGTTACAAAGATGATGTGCTAACTGTAAAACACTTCATTCTTTTCACATCCACTCTTCTGTAACTTTAAATTTGGGTTCTCCATGTACTTAAATTCTCATGTTGGTATTTTAATGTTCTTAAGCAAATGCCAATGCACAGGGCATTGGTGATAATCCATTAACTTCTCTGAAGATCTGCTTTCCTGTGATCATCCTGTAGCATGTTAGTGTTGTGCAGTCAATCTGCTTTGAAACTAAGAAGGTTTTGGTTATGGAAACAACTTCAGTATTTGTTTTTCCCCTTCCTCACTCCCCTCCCCTTGCCACCCCTGTGGTTTGAGTTTTGTGTGAGGAGGACTCAGAGGAAGGCAAGCTGAATTCCTTTTCCTTGTTTTCCTCTTTCACATACAATAGTGATTACAATGTCTGTATGCAACAGGCATTATATTTTGGTAATAATGTTTTGTCTCAAAGCAAATGAGTCATCCTCTGACTGCCAAGCTTCAGAAAATGACAGTTAAGAACTTTCCGTATGAGGAAGCAATAACAGATTTGTGTGGTGGCTAATGAGTAATAGATAATTAGTGTGCTGCTCCTGCTAAGCTTTAGTATCTAACAGGTATTTTTGCCTTTTAGTGGGATGGTTTAGAGAAACACTTTTATGCAGTTTATAATCTGATCTAATATATGAAGCCTTTAAATACCAATAGTTTATACTGTGGTACAAAAGCAAAATGAACTGCGCTCTCAAGGTTACTTGTAGGGTTTTTTTGCTCACTTAATTCTTGTGAGTTTATTCCAGGGAAGCAGAGATTATTTTTTTAATGGCTTAAACATTAATTGTTGTTATAGTTTGGGAGTCAAATGATGTATTTTGCCTGAATTGGTGTGTATGTAACATTAGCTTCACATTTGATTCAGATGAGCAGGAGAGGTATCCTTGATATATTAAAGATTATTTTAAACTTGAAGTTGAGTTAGGGTCACTTAATTATTTTTGAGATAACTAAGTTTATGTAGCTTTAGCATAGTTTAAAAATATGGCATATAATTACTTCAGCAAGCTAGAAGTTTCCACTTGGGCTTCTTTTGAGTAGCCTGGGTGTTTAATCATCACAGGTCACACTTTCTGGTAAATGGGGGAGCCTTGTCTATAGCAGCACTTAATGGCTCTACAGCATTTGAGTGGTCTTCTGAATCCATGCTATTTCAGTGCATCTGATGATGTTTGTGTATAGCTCTGCACTTAGCATAAAACTAGTAAACTTCCTTGATACTTGCCTGTTACTAATGATATTTTGACACCAAAGCTGTTAATTTTGGTAACTTTTCTAAGGAACAGCAGTTTTGAGAAGGAATGCTTTCAAAGTAGATGTCTAGATAACTTAGAGCAGGAAAGCTTCTCCAAAGAGCTCTAGGGTACATATGAGGCTTCTCATGTAGTCTCAGACTTACAGGAGCAAGTGTTGCTATCAATGACAGATCCTTCAGGCAGGTGCAGCAGGTGCTGTCCCAACACCTGCCTCTACATGGCTTGTATTTGAGCTTGCTCTTAATTTTTTTTTTTATCCTGTTTTAATAAACAGGTCCAGTAAACTGAGATTTGTTTTACTCTGGTGTCAGTACAAATACCTGAGCATGAATCTGCAGTTTGCCAAGCTGCTGGGGGTAATGCAAGTGTTAAATTTGATATTTTTACCTCTTCCTGCAATAACCAAGATGAATTACCAACTTTAAATAAAAAAAAAATAAGGGGGAGTTGCTGCCCATCTAGGGCTTCATTTCAGATGCATTGGCTCTTGGATAATCCAGATCTTGTGTAATTCCCCCTTTCATTATTACGAAAAAGTTCCTTATAGCTCTAATTGCTAATTAATGAGGTTCTTAGGTTGTTAAAAATAGCTTTTTAGCTTGAGCAATATTAAAGGAGATGATTTTTTTCCAATCTTGCACCTTAAATGACCTTACTGTCAAGAACAGATTTAAGTTTTCCATACTGAAACATAACTGATAACTGTTCCAAACCAGAGTTGTACAGGTCATAAAGTTTAAGAAGTGGCCTTGTGGGTTTTTTGTAACCACAGCAGAGCATTTTCTTGACCTAGTTATTTTTCAAAGACAAATTACTGTTTTTCTTACCTTGAACATTGTTGCCTGAAGAGGTTAGTCTGATGGTTTGACACATGGTTTCAAGAGCTAAACCACATCTTTGCTTCTGCTAGCATTGAATTTGGATGCTATTCTGCCCAGCTGTGTTCTAAATAAAAAAATAATAAAAATGTAGGTACTTGAACTTGAAAAGCTCCTTGAGTAACAGGCCTTGAAGGCAAACCTTTCTGTAGGCACATAAGGCTTTTTCTTCTATGACAAATCCTATGTAATAAAAAGCTAAAGTATGGAACTGTTCTACTGGGGCTCGACACTTTTGTCAAATGGCAGTTAAGCATCCTTACAGAATCCATGTCTCCATTTATTGGAAGCGGGCAAACCAGCGTGATGTCTCCTGACTAATTCCAAATGGTCTAAACCTTTTTCCTCCAAAGTGTTGCCAGCTTCTTCCTCCATTACTGGATCTGTGTGTGTCTGCATATGCTTATGTTTTATAAGGAAGTTATGGACTATTATTTGCTGCTTTAAGCTCTCTTTCCTTTGGAGGGAGGACAAGAGAAGTGAATGCTGGAAGGAGGAGTAATTCTTATTGCTTTGTGAGAACAGGCATGTTCAGCATGTGCTGAATTAAGTAGTTTACACAGCTTGCCACTCTTCAGGTTCTGCTTCTTGTATATTACTGTTCTGGAAGGTCCCATTTGGCTTTGTTCTGAGTTATCTTTGCTGCTCTGCCTTGCTTTGCTGCTTTCTGTTTATGGATTTTTCAAGTTCTTTGGTCTGGTGTCAAGATCCTGTTCAGATTCCTTTTTGGAGAATAACTGCTCAGAAAACCAGCTGTGCCTCCTGGTGTTGAGCATTGCTAAATCCTGCTCCATTTTCACTATACCAGTAAGAAGTATTCTGTACCTTCTACCATACAGATCCAAAGTTCTCTTTGATCCTCTTCTGTGTGGCAATGTGCTAAATTAACTGATGGCAGTATCTGCAGTTTATGTAAAATACCGCGAGCTCCTCTTGGGCTAGTGTAGATGCTGCCTATGCAAGTTACTGAAATGTTCCCTGACTAATTAGGCTTGGGATCTAGTGACCCTGATGTTTAGTGGCTGGCTCAAGCATAGCTGTAGCATGCTTGAGGGCCAGGCCTGAGAGTATCGAGCATCTGTGAAGCTGTGTGAACTCCCTCAGCATCCTCACCCATCATTCCCTCCCAGACCCTGCTGTTGTAACAAAAGGGTTATCCTTCTGATATCCAAATGGGCTCA
Organism: Ceryle rudis; assembly: GCA_033439905.1. Taxonomy (NCBI): domain Eukaryota; kingdom Metazoa; phylum Chordata; class Aves; order Coraciiformes; family Cerylidae; genus Ceryle; species Ceryle rudis. The sequence continues at coordinate 57,930 of JAAGNO010013713.1, read as the reverse complement.
AATGTGATCATCTTTATGGAAATAGGGTCATCACTTACTGAATCAGCATGTGTTATGGCTTGTACTTGTATTTTTTTAGTGAACAGTTTTCCACAATGACGTTGGTTCTGAATCTTTAACATTGCTCTATTAAATTGTAATCCACTTAGCATGGTTCTGGTTTTTTTCTGTCTTAGTGAATATTCTGAAAAATATGAAGACCTCTGGGCAGCCATGGCACAAGTTCTACAAGTAGCATGTATGGCACAGTCAGCAACCAGATGATAGTGGCAAAAGGGTAGAAACTTCCCAAAGGTTCTTGTTCCCAAAGAGAATTTAGGCATGTATATTTTTATTTTTTTACTGCTGTCAGCAGTTTGACAATCTGGAAGTTAGTGCCTTAAAGCTATCGGTTAAAAAAAGCATACTTTTGTACTTCAGGAGGAGGTGCTGGCATTTGAGGGGGGAGGGAAAGAATCTGTCCTCTGCAGCCTTTTTAGTTTATGATCTAGGTCTATGAATAGCTCTCAATGCCTGTCTCTTCCAGTTATTTTCCTGAGCAGTACTACTTGCAAAACTGATATTCTTGAGACAGCCTTTGGTTCCAAATGTCTCTTTCTAGCATAAATGGTATTTCTTCTTCAGATACGAGTCTACCAATACATGCTGGATCATCTACCTCGGGAGTTCCTTGTACACATCTGAAATAACTTCAGTCTCTTTTCCTGGGTAGTGACACAAGCAGTTGCCAGTCATACAAAGCAAAAATCAATATACTGCCATGGTTGCTGTGACTAACAGTGGCAGTGTGAGGTGCTTCTCTGTCCTAGTCAGAGAGCACCACAGTAACTTATGGGAGCAGCAGGAACTGTGACCTAAATAGGAAAGAGATTCAAGCTAGTGCTACAACACACTGTCTGCAGAGCATAACGAGTGACAGGTTTGGGACACTTCAGATTTCTCCTCTGTTTTGTTTGTTTGTTTCATGTTTGTTTGTGGTTTTTTGTTTGTGTTTTTTTAAGACCTATTTTGCTTTGATATCTTACGAGAAATATTGCAAACAGTACTGTCTGGCTGCTTTAGCTGCTGTTATGCTTGGTATTTTTTCTTTTGTTGTGGTCAAGTCCTTCCCTTATTACAAAACAGACTCCACATTGTGCCTTCCATGGGGGATCAATTGATCTATATACATTCAGAGTGGAGGTTAAGTCCAGTTTTGTGATGATATTTTTAATGCATATTAGTAGTTCTACCTTGAAGTTACAGTAGTAATAACTTGATCTGTGAAGTTCGTGCTCGGAAACTGTAGAACCGAGGATTACAGAGAAGGAAATAGAGCAACAGTAGGATGTTGAAAGGCAGTTTTGGTGAACAGTCATATTTGTAATAACCTCTAATCTGTAAGAAAAAACCCTCGGTGGAACTGTTATCAAACAATGAATGCTGGTTTTAACTCACTCTGCATTAAAGCTCCTTCTTCTACACGTCAATTCCAGATCTGTCATATTTAAAATCTTTATTGTGATTCATCCTTACTTTGATAGCTAATTTTTCCCCTCCCTCTGAAAAAGAATAGTATAGATAAGAGTAAGACATAAGATGATATTCCTTTCTCTAACAAGTACAGCAAGGGCCATGAGTATTGCTAATTTGTTTAAGTGTTTAAAAAAAAAAATCGGACGGTAGTGGTTGGGGTTTTTTTATTTCTCCAATATAAATTTTAGGTGTTGGAAGTGTGAAAACCCATAAGACATTCTTGACAGTTTCTCAGAGTTGAATATATATGACTGCATGACTATTAGTGATGCCTTTTCTCCTCTTGTATTTCCTGGTTTAAATGTTCATTTGTTTGCTTTAGGAAGGTTGTTTATCAGCTAAAATGCATTAGTTCCTAGATGCTTCCTTTAAGCTAGTAGTTTTCTCCTCTTACTGTACTCCATACAGTTGAAGAGAACTTGGGCCAGATTCCTATTATAAATGTTTTCTTTCATTTTTTTTCTAAAAAGAAATCTTGCTTAGGAGTCCTAGACTGTCACAGAGGCTGTTTAAATGTTGGATCCTTGTTATTTTACTGTATTTAAGATACAGCTCTCAGAATATTTTGTTTCATAATAGGTTGCTTTCACCCTTCACTGACCAACCTCTGTTCACAATGGTTTTTTTATGATATATTTAAATATATTCTAAGATTTATCGTAAGCTTGTCCTTGTGTAACACTCCCCACCCTATTAGTTTCTCTTCCATGACCTTCTTTGTTAGGCTTAAATACTTGAGAAACATTAAAATCTCCAAAATTAATAGCTGTCAGATATATAGCCAAGCATAAGTCTGTTGTTAGAAGAGATTACACAGGTTTCTAGGCTTCAAAATAGTGCAAAAGGCAAGTGAATGAAGCAGCAGTCGATGTGTTGTTTGTTTTTCTTTTAAGATTAGCCTGTGATGAGTAGCTAGTGTGGGTTTCAACTGAAACTGGATTTTATTGTTTGTTCCCAACGTGATTGGCTTATTCTTCATGCCAGTTTTCCAATATGAAGTTGAGTGAGTGATCTCTTAAACTTACTCATGGCTGGTTATATCGTTTGTCCTTACAGTAGTATGTTCTCTTGAGCTGGTTCTTCGGCTCTTTCATTCCAACTGATCTCTACATTTAAGTGACAGTTATTGCCGATTTTCCTTTTCTTTACACTAAGTAAACCATGCTTTTCTGAAGCAGCCTTTCTCTGAACCTTTCCTACCTCCAGCTCCTTTCTTAAAACACTATAGGGTTGGGTTTTTTCTGCTTTTGCTTTATTCTGTCTCCTTTTATGGCTGTATTGTCTTGGTGATTGCAGTCAACTTGTTTTTCTTGTCCTGCTCTGACCCTTCCAACTGATGAATTCCTCATGATGTGATTTGATAGTGTGACCTTGTGCTTTTCTATAAATGTCCCCATGATATCATTTCAATCAAGTTCTTGAGTATTCCAGCCTTCCCTTATGAGGCTGATGCCACTTCACTAGAGTGCTTTTAGTATAATGGACTCCCTTGGGCTTTAATTTTCCCCCTTTTAACCAGTCTTCAGATGCATCATCTACATATGGCCACTTCTATCTTTGTATAATTGTTTTGTATGTTATTAGGTCTCACTTCTATATGAGATTCTTGGTATTGCCACACTATGGCAAAACTACTGAGTGATATTTTAGCTGGTTGCTACGATAGGCAGCATAAGAGGTGAGAACAGGTTTGTGTGCCATATTTGAGGTAAACATGACAGTGCTGTTAAGTATATAAACCTGGAAGATGTGTAGTTCTCAAACTGACCATTACGACCACTAGATGGATATTGAGAATAGTAAGAAAGTTATTCTCCTCTGGACTTTTTTTTTCTACATATTTTTGTAGAGTAAGAGGTTCAATGCTTAGTTTATATTTTTGTAGGGAGCTCAAGATTGTTGCTGTTAGGGTTTTTAATACAGACTGTGTCTTGAATTTTGATGCCAAGTGCTATGTCATAGTGTGGTTTTTGAAGACCTAACTCCTTTTCCTTTTGGGATAAGGCGTAACTACCAAGACTAGTTGTGTCATGCTGTTGTTATGGGCCCCCTTGGACTGAAGTCTGGTTATTCATCTGCCTTGAACTATCTTGCTTATGAAAACGTGTTTTAATCTGCTTTGATTATGTCAAAAAGGGAAGTAGAGTATGTTAAGAGTTGCAATGAATTGCTGTGCTGAGCAGGGTGTGTGATCTCTTCGGCTTTAAGGGGCTCAAGATAACGCAGTGGCTGAGGTTTGTCTCTGGAACCATATTCTGGTTTAGGTCTGTTTCTGTGGACCACAGAAATGGTCATGGGCAAGAAAATCAAACTAGTACTAGTAATTCAAATACAGTTCAGAGGCTTTTAATAACTTTTTCAAGTCTCCACCCAAGAAACTTCCTGTGAGATCGCTACATGATGAAAGATAAGGAGGTCCTAGATTTTAGCTGGATTAGTGTAGAAAACTCATCTTCTGTGGGGTTGTTGATGTTCAGAGACTTTTTGAATCCAGTGAGGTATATAAACATATCAGAAAATAACTTGCTTCAAACTTGTATCTGTAAGACTGATTTTAGTATAAATGACTGCTGTGGAGTTTTGGTGGAATAAGAAAGTTGGCTTTCAATAAAGGAGCTGCAATCCTGATAGTTTTTGTTGTTAAAACTACAAGGGTGAAGACTTTGGTATAGGCATTGAGGAGAGTTTCCTCAATTAAATTAAATTTTAAAAATAAAATGGTATAAGTTTGCAAAGGGCAAGGGGAATCTTTTCATTATTTTAGAAGAATTATCTAGGAGTAGACAGTGTCAAGAAGGCCTCTAAAGTCTGGGGGCTTTTTTGGTGTGGTTGAAAGGAGAGAGCAGTAGGAAGGATACCCAATGCTAGTGTGCAGTCCATTGTTTAGGATTTTGAGTGTTTTAGGAATCCACATGGGGATTTCACAGTAATCAAGTGGTCAGATGATTGAGGTTCTTACTATCCATTTTGAAGCAAAGGATTAAATAATTCTTGTTGAAGTTCTTTATGGAGGAAGGCAATGTGATCACTTCCAGGTAAGTCTATATAAAAGAAAATGGAATAAATGAGACTAAATTTCTTTCAAAACCTGCTGGCTTCTTCCTATCTAAATGTTAGAAGTTGTCTACCTTTCTATGCAAGCAGAGACTAAGGTGTGTTATTTTAACATGCTTTTCTTTAGGTCTTGGAGTCTCTGGTTTTCTTAGTTCTCAGATAATTCACTAATCTGATTCTGGTTTGTGTGTGTAGCACAAGGAGCTGCTTTTAAATTTTGTTCTTCAGATATCAGGATTAAAGGTATTAGCTTGGGGTGAAAAATACTGTTTGTATTTGGGAAACACTAGAACTCATGAGTTGTTTTGGTACCAGGAGGTATTGCATCATTTTTCTAGCTGACTAGCTGTTGTCATGGTTATAGTTGCTCTGTGCTGTTCCCAGTAGAGATCACACCATAGATTTTTGAGGTTGCTTTGCCACGTGAACACATCTGCTATATTGTGTATCTGACTTTCAGGAAAATGCTTTGATCAAGCATCACCTGTCTAGTTTAAATATACAACTAAATAGTTCAAGTAAATATTTGCATTTACTAGCAAATAAGATGGTACCTTGGAGATTAGGTCTGTTGTAATAATGAAGTGATGGAGAACAAAATGCAGCTCCCAAACAGCAATTCTTAACTCTGAAGTGCAGTAGAAGGTCGTGTGAGGTGAAGTACAGTTTCTAGTACGAGTCATCAACAGGATAAATAGTAGATATATCTGTCTGCATTAAGCTTAGTTTTGCTAGGTCAAAAGATGTAGCTTGCCGACAGTGGATTTTTGATAAGCCTCTAATGACTGAACTTGTACTTCTGACTTTTAACAGTAAGACTGCAAAAATGTGAAGAGCTTGCCTTAGCCCAGGGTTTTTAGAGTTGCAGCTGCAGTACCCTATATAAAACACAAACCTTGGTAGCTTCCATTAGTTTGTTGGGGGTTTGGGGGTTTTTTTGAAGTTGCAATACTGGTACATCCACCTAACGGCTGTTTTACAGAATCTTCAACTTGTAGTAATTAAGAAAATTAACTGAGCTTATTCGGTGCACTTTAAAATGACTATCATAGTTTGCGCATTCACTTAATACTTGCAGGTTTTTAACTGCCTTCACATGACTTTAAGAAAACAAAGACATCCACAGTTCTTAAGGTGGAACTGTTTCTACTCCAGCAGCCAACACTGGGGTTCTATGTGCTGATAACTTCAATAGTAGTGTGGCAAGCTTGTAAGCTTCAGCCAAGTCTGTTAACTACTACAGTGCTCAAATTATATATAAAAAACTGATAAATTGATCTAAACTGAATTTTCAGTTAATGTTTCCTTAAATGTAACTAAAACATTTTGGAGCTAATTTTAATTTTATTTTTTGATCCCAAATCCTTTCTTCTGAGCATTCTTAAGGACAGTGATAGGGGAAGCAAAAATGCAGAATGCTTCAGAAACTGGGAAAGGAGGGAGGATCAATTTATTTCACTTTTTTTGCAGCTTCTTGAACAGATTTGTCTTCCTCTGATCTAGGACTGTTACTTCCAGCTGCATGAAAGCCAGCGAACTCATCTGAACTGAGCTTAATTGAATTGTGCTTAATTAATGCAAGATATACAGGACAGTTTGACAAAGGATATCTTTAGACCATCAAACATATTTCTACTGTAGTAGGGAAACACTTTCTGGTTTTAATTTGTAAATGACACTAACATTCTTTCACATAAATTATTTTGGAGTATCACCAAAGGAAACTTGGGTCTTTTTAAAATGCGGCTTTTCCCTAATCATACCATCACTTTGACAACTCATGATTTTAAGTGGACAAGTTGTAGCAAGGCCCCATGTGTAGACGAATGAGTTGACGCTTACTTTTGTAGCAGTTGCCAAGCGAGGAATGGTGTGAGTTTTGAAGGACAATGACTATTGCAGAATAGTCAAATGCAGACGCTTTCATCTTAGTGCCTTTTTCCAGTTCGTCTGTAGGTGCAAACCTTTAGTAATGCCCTTTTCCCTCTAAAAACAGAGAAAGAGCATGTCTTAGTAGCTCAAGGCGGTGCAGAAAAGGGGCCTCTTGCTCACACCAGTAGAATGTTTGAACATGGAGTATCTGTACTGCAGAGGTGGATCTGCTTGTTTTCATTATGGCAATGGGATAAAATATTGAGTTGTATTTCGGATGCCTTCCTAAAATGGGTAACTTCTTTCAGTATTTGCGCTCCAGTTTACATAGTTTGCCTTGATCAGAAATTTCTAAGCGTTGAAATTTTGCATGCAGAATTTTTTGTGTATAACCACTTTGTGTAACAGGCTGTTATCAGTGAAAAGGATTAGCTTTTATTTCCCTTCCAAAAGGACATGACACTTCTTGCTCAGGATTTAGTGCAGTAGGAAATGAGCATGCTGTACATGTTAGTGTGAGGGGAAGGAGGAATGGTAGATCTTACACTTAGCGGTACTAGGGTCTGCACCCATACTGGGGCCTGGCTCAGTGTCCCCTTGTCTGGATGCTGTAGCACAGTGAAGTCACTGCTATCTGCTGTGGGTTGGGAGTCTTTTCCTTCCAGCTTGTCCTTACCCGGGAAGGTTGTATGGAGCAGGAGGCTCCAATACTGTACTTAGTAATATTTGTTTCTAGCTTCCCACATGCTAAGGAAACTGTCTTGCCTCAGCCTAGCCTGAAAAGTAAAACTAGAAGGCACATAGCCTATGTGGTCCCTTTTTCCATACAAATGTAGACTAGTTTGTCACAACTCAGAAATTCCACATGTGATTGCTTGGGCCACCAAATACACATTTTAGAAATGGAGACCCATGGGCCAGGCAGTTTAAGCCCTACAAAGATACTGTCATCCTGGGAGAGGGTTTTGCAGATTCCAGGTACTCTTCAGGCTAGATTGCTGATATTGTATGAAGCTGCTTGTTGGTTTTTTTCTTTGTCTAGTTGCATTTTAACTATCTCAGCTTTCAATTCTATTTTGTGCTGATCAGTGTGCCCTTTGACTGCCTTCTAGACTATTGCGTGTTGACAGCAAGAAGCAGGAGAACTCTGATCTTTACAGAATTCTAACAAGAATATCATGGCATAAATTGTTTAGCAGGAGTAAAATTTTTCTGAGCTTCAGTTAATGCCGGGCAACTCAATTTCAGCTAGCGTGTTAAAACTTGTCCTTTCTAAAAGCTGTACATTACAGGGGTATTTAGATTGAAATAGTAGGGTGAAAATAATTGATGTGAAGTAGTGTTAGAGTGTACAAGCAGTAGGAAATATCTTAAATAAGATCCTAAAGTGCATATGGCAGGTGCTTTGTGGCTTAACTGTCATGTCCTATTTTGTTTCAAGGTATACTTGTAACTGTTATGGTGTGTGCTTAGTGGCAGAAATCAGCTGTGCTTGAAGCATTGTCAGCATAGACCTTCACTGCAAATTCTTCATTAGTACACCATAATAAAATTGACCGAGAGGCTGAGATTCCTGATGTGCTCTAAATCTTAAAAAATGTAAACATAGTGTGATCTTTTTTCCACCTTTAGATCTTAATTTGTTTACTTTTGCATAGTAGCTTGCCTAAGCAGGGATTCTTTTGAGAATGTTATTCACTGTACTTATTTTAAGGATACTTTTAATTAAAACAGAATATGGACTTCAAGATTTCAAAGTGATTATATACTGTCCTATGTGCTCAATGCATAGTGGTCATTGTGGTAAGCGTTTACAAATTGTATTTGGATAGAGTAGCCCTTCTGAGCTCTGTGTGTGTTACTATAGAACCAGAAATCACTTTTAAGTTGAATTTCCAAGGTTTCTTAAAATTAGTTGTCCCAGAGCAGAAGCCTTGCTTTTCAAATTTTGCAAAGCTCACGTAGCTGGCACAGGAAGGTGTGTTTTCAGGGCATGCAAGTGTGCAGTTGGGTTAGTAAATGACTCTTAAGCTTGTTAAATTTAAGTACTTTGTACTTGTGCGTGTACTAAGTCAGGTGAGTAGGAGTGGATTAAAGGGATTTAATGGTACAGAAATACTTAATTTTGCAGTGCTGCATGTTTAACTTCTAAACTCACCTCAAATTTCCAACTAAAGAATATATACACTCTGTAAAATACCATCTTCTGCTGAAAGTACCTAGAAGTGATAATTATTTTTATTTCATCATCCATGTAAAAATGATCTTGCTGAACAATCTGTGATTCTGCTATTCATATTCTAAAATACCTGAATTCCTTCTGCTGTCCCCTCTCCTAGGGAGAGGACACATTGCCTGGAGAGTTCAAATAACTGAGTGAGGAAGTAAGAAAACTTTTTTGCCCTTTCTGTTACTGAGCCCAAGCTACTTTAACTGCATAAAGCATAGACCCTAGGCAGCTAAATAGCAATTTATGATCTTAAGTGGCTTGGATACACTGAAAAGAACTTAATCCCATCTTTTGAGGATGTATTAAATATCTTAATTGAGAACCAAACTATTTGGTTGCTGCCTTATCCCTGGACAAAAAGTCTGTTCTAAATTCAGGTTGGCTTACCTATTCACTGTGGTGTTTGAGCTCTCCAGGTGGTGTCCTCTCCCTGAAAGAACGTACAGCAGAAAGAATTCAGTTGTTTTAAGATAAATTAACTCCCCAAGCCAACAGGGTACCTGGATGTCAAATGTAGTGTTTCTGTTGTCTTGGAATGATACAGTCTGATTCGGAAGCAATTTGGTTAAACTTTTAGGGTATGTTTAGTAAGAATGTCATACCCTTAACTGCTTAAGGGGGGTTAGGAGGAATCCTTATGTAAGTGCATACTTGCAATACCTGAAGTAGACATCCACTTTTAAAATCCTGACTACTAAAGACTTTGAATCCCACTCTTAAATTGACTATAGCACCATACAAACTTGTTCAACTGGCCTCCAAACATCTGTAGTGGACATAAGCCATCATGTTCTTGTGAGAATGAAACAATTGTAGAAAATGGTGAACTACTGGAAATGGTCAAGGAAGTTTGGGTACATGTCATGTTCCTAGCAGGAGCACTTTATCGAGGTTGATAAATGCCAAATTAGGCGTTAACACTGAACGAGTCAATGTAAGTGACCTTGTAGGCTAGTATTGATATGTTTGTTCTAACTAGCTTCAGGAGGTAGTTGTGGCTGTTAAAAGAGCACATACTTTTTTTTTGTACACATACAAAAATGTTTTCCTGTATCTCTTCTCCAAAAGCAGAGCAAAGGGGGCATTTACATAGAAGGATGTTGTTGAATGGTGAACATCATGAGGACTGAAGTAATACTGTTCAAAATAACTGCTACTTAGCAACAAGTTTATGGAGGTTAAATACTTTTATTGTATAACCCTTTTTTTAAGTCGAATTCTTAGTTAAAACTATCTTGATGCTTTTGGAGTATTATTTTTAAAATCAGGGGTTGACGATAATAAACTCAGACTTCACTTAAAAATTATTAGCTACTTAACTAGGATAAGTTGCAAGTCTCCTATTTTTTTCTGATTTTTGCCAATATATTATTTGACAAAGCTAGAACCACATGTAGATGACTTTAACATAGGCTTGCTATGTCAGAATACTGTTTGAGAAAGGATTTCAGTGTTGGTTGTGGATCACAATTGCTTAAACCCCTCCAGACACTGGCGTGGAGGGGAGAAGTCACTGTATAGATTACGCTATAAATGGAGTTTGTACAGATTCTTCTGACTTGCCACAGTTCCTTTCACTGGCATCCAGCCATTATTTCAAGTGGGTATGAGCTTGACAGTTAATCACAAAGTCCTTTCTTTGTGATCACTGATTTTTTTAAGGACAGATAACCGTTGTCTTTACATGGCCATCTGGTGTGTAAGGAAAGGGTGGATGGGCAGATCCTAGCAAGCCTTATCCTGGCTCTTTTTGCTATCGTCTTCTCCAGTTGCTTTCTGACACTCTTAATTCATAGTCCTGTCTTAATGCATAATCATCCTAAATATGCATATGCGCTAGGTAATAAGGTGTAAACTTTATAAAAAGAGTAAGGTGGGTTACACCTTCCAAATCTGTGTAAAAGTGCATGGTTATACGTAAGACTGATACTGAGTGTAAACAAGTGAGCGTCCTCGCCCACATGAAAGTTGGATGCTTTGGTACAATGCTTGCAACAAGCTGAAGACTTCCAGTCCTCTGACTTACATTGCTGGTTAATCACCAGTATTAATTGGTTCTCATGTTGTAATGTATTTGCAGGTTATGCAACAGCCTGAGGGAATTGAAGTTGCAAGTTTAGTTTTTACTCTTAAACATACTTGGCAATAGCTCTTAAATTTACTGTGACAGTTACTGTATATGTTGGCTTTTGTCCATGTGCTTTATATGGCCACTGAAAGTTCTGCAGACTTGGATTCTTTCCTTTGGATAGTTTTTATTTAACTCTTCTCAGTTAAGGCACTGTCCTTTGAAATGTGTCCTGTCAAAGAAGCACAGTTTTGGGGCTTTTTCCCCTTGAGAGGGACAGACCACTTGGCACATCAGTTGGTAGCAGCCACTGAGCTTTGTCTGGCAGATGGGGTGCAGTGGTTGCCGCTGGGGCATATGGAGATGGTTGTCACCAGGAGGCTTCAGTGTCCTGGGTATGGCCTGATGCTGTATGACACTGCCAAGTAGTCCTTCCATCTACCTGGCAGTGGTACTTGCTGGACGTGCTGTGCCCTGTTTCCTCCACTGAAAGAAGTGGTAAGTGGAAGGAAGCATCCCAAGGGCTGTTAGTTGGGCAGCACTGTTATGTTATATTTCTGTCACACTCTAAAATTATCACATAATGGCAGTGCTGATTGAGTATTACATTAATAATAGTGATTGCTTAAGTTTCATAGTCTTCTAGACTTTGTTGGAACGCGTTATAATGGTTGTATGGCTGTCTGTTGTGCATTTGTAGAATTTAATTTTGACTTGTGTGCTACATGCTGGGATTTATTCTTGGTTTTTGCTTCGTCGTCTTCTTCCTAGGAATGTCTGACTTGCACTGCAAGCCCAAGTAAACCACATTTCAACCTTTACTGCTGCCGCCCTTTGCAAAGAGTAAGAACTTCATGAGCTCATATTTGAGATGTGTTTTCTGCCTTGCTCTGGAGTAAAATTTCTTAATTTGACACAATTAGCAGTAAAACTTTTAAGTATTTTTTTACTCAAAACAGTAGCAAGGAAATGTCTGAGTCAGGAGGATAACATGAATATATTGGTGCTATGAAATGTGTTTCTCATAACTTAATCAGTATGCAAGTACCCAAAGCCTTGCTTCCCTCAGAATTCAAGGCACCAGCAACCCCTTCAACTCTGTCCCCTCTGTTGTCTTGCAGAGGCCACCAGTGTCAGGTCCCATACTAAAAGCAGAATATAAATGTAAGCTTGAAGAGGTAACCTCAAGTTTGAGGGAGCTTTTGACTGGGTGGCAGCTGTAGCTTGAAGCACCTCATCTCACAGAGGCGAGGTGCCTGTAGCAGCAGCTTGTGATTTGTCTTCCTCTCTAACAGCAGCCTGGCCTGGCAGAATGTACTTGTGACAAAATATTTGTGGGTTTAATAAGGGTAGAGATTCACAACTATTGCCCAGAAAAGTGCTGTCAGGAGTGTGAACATCTTCACGTGGCTTAATGTAGTTAATGATCAGTTGTTTACTTCCAGATAGTGACCTTATTTGTGTGAAACACATTGCCCCTTGCATTAAAAAAACCTGCTCAGTTTAACTGAAAACAATATACACTGTTGCATCAGCCCAAGACTGTCCTTAATCAACAATTTTTATTTCCAAAACATGATTAGGAGGATTGATGCACAATAAATATTCAGCTTGGTTTATACATGTTTTTTGGTTTAGGCTTGTTGAATTCTTTTAAATGGGTAAGGAAAAGGAAACAGGGTGAAAGTATGCCCTTGCCTAAGCAAGGGAACAAACTAGAAAAACAGATGGTACTAAAAATAGTCTATTACCAAGGTCTAAATATGGCTCTGTGATTTTTTTTTACCTTATAAATAATGCAGCTATAAATCCTGCTAGATATCAATAAGTATTGAATTAACTCCAAACTGATGAGTGTTACAGAACCTTTTGGCAGCTTTCCAAGCTTGGTGTTGCCCTTCATTCACAGGATCAATGTTTAATTCCTTAACAGGGGCAACCTGAAGAATTCATCCTCTTTGAATGGAAACAGAGATGCAGGGAGCTTGAATGAGTAGCTACAGGCTAAGGCATCCCATTGCAATGGAAGGGGAGCTGTGCTTGATGAGTTCCTGCTAGGTCGCAGCCAGGATGAATCTCCTCCTTTCTTTTCTGCAATGCATGAACAATCAAAGGCTCCTTTTTTATCTATTGTTGCCATGGAGGGCATCCATTTAAAGTTCAAATTCCAGCAGGCTTAGGAAGAAGGAAAGGAGATAGGAGTAGGCTGGGCTGGGAGATGATAGGCAAACATCACAAGTGAGCTGAAGACAAGCCAGCACTTTGTCCTGTGACAGGATAGACCAGGCTGGGGGTACTTGGTTTTGAATGGAAGTTTTGGGCTAGTGAATGAAATGCTACTGAGGTAGCAGGGGCAGAGAGCATCTGGCGTTTTGCTTTCTTTGCATCAGCAGAGTGGGTCACAATGTGAAATTAGGCCTGAAATGGCATATAATGAAGTGAGCCCTTGCTGGAGGTTCCCTGTGCTCTAACAGTGAGGGAATACAAGGCTTGAGGTTAGTGAAGGAAAAGAAATCTCATTAAGGATAGAGGTTTTGCCCTTCTTTAGTAAATGGATTTCTGTAGCAAATACCTTGTAAATAGCTGGAGCTTCTCAGGGCTGTTCAGCAGTGTGTTGCTTCATTGTACCTGAAACTAGCTTTTTATGTTTATGGTACTCCTCTTATTAGCACATTGCTTACAGAAGAGGAGGCAGCTTAATATCTGCTGCAGATTTGCTTTTCCTTTCTGGCAAGTTCCTGTATATACAAGTAAGTATTTGCTGTTGAAAGAGCTAATGAGTACCAGACCAGCTGCATTTGACATTGAGAGAAGGGGCCATCTATTAGCTCATGAGCCAGGTTTCAGCCAGCTGTGGATATTTTCTTTTTTAATTATTACTTAGCCTGTCATAAAATTGGATTATGCTAAAATTATTGGTGAGGTTGTTTGGAATACAATGCAATATTGAGTTAAGAGCTATGGTTCAGTGTTATATGTAGGGTACTCATGGCTAATGTGCCTAAGCTGCACCAGAGGATTTAAAGAGTGGTGAGAGCACTTTTCCTCAGGTTTTACCATCTGGGTTTTGGCAGGTGGCAGGGGATTAGGTCTTTTTTTTTTTTTTTTTTTCCTTGCTCTAAATTGCAAGAGATTGTGGCAGCAGAAGAGTTGAGTGGAGTTTAATCATTGATATGGGAATTTTTTTCCAGATTTCTTGGCAAACAGTGAAATCCCAATTAAAGTTTTTATATTTATTACAAAATTAGTTACACCTCTGAGTTTAACTTAAGTCAGTTTTGGGAGAGGGGGTTCCCTTAATGTTCAGTATTCTTGTAACAATATAGTATTTTAATAAATTAGTGTATCTTTATAGTACCAGATTGGAAGAACTCTTTTCATTCTGAAATTAGGCTTTGGTCCTCCATACTCTGAACATTATGTGCTATGAAACCTCCCTTGCTTTTTGACAGTTGCTTTCTGACTTGATGCATCATCTTCTGAAAGACACCAAAACCAAATTAATTCGAGATTTTTCCCTACAGAAAGGTTTATTAAAATCACTTTGGAAAGTCTTAAGTTTAACTGTCACTTTGTCTTTTGTTAGTCTTGCATTGCATGGATCAGTTCCTGCTGCATGTATATACTGGTACAGAGGTGTGATAAAAGCAAACCAGATGTCTCAAGCATCTGAAAATGAACTGATTGGAATGTATCTACATCAATTAGTCATGTCAATTTCTTCTTCCATTAGGATGGGAAATATTGGCTTGTTTACATGCTCTTTTTCAAGTATATACAAAGTAAAGAGAACTTTGTGCGGGTTCTTTTAAGCTGCTGTTAGATGCAGCTTCTAATGGAATACAGCTATAAGCAGATGTTTTCTGCAGAAGTGATCTAGGAGATAGGTGATGGTTTGGTGTTGTTAGATGCAGATAATCAAATAGCCAATCTGTTCATATACTTGAAAATACTCAGTTCTTTACATGCTGCTGATGACACATTCTTTGGCAATAATATCTAAGTGTTACCAGAAGTTTAATTTTAAATAAGACTTCTGACGAGTTTCCAGTTTTCAGTTTTCATTATAGTAGTAAGGATGTGACTAAAACTTAAAAGGCTTTTATGATATGCTAGGAAGCTTGCAAGTTATGGTAGTATAAACAAATTTCGGTCTTTTAAAGTGTGTGTAATACTTGAACATATAGTTTTTTGAGTGTTAGAGTTTTTTCATGCAAACTGACTTTTATTACAAAATACGGGAAAACTGAAGTTGGCCATGCAGTGAGGAGCTGACCTCCGTTTTAGTGTTACCACAATGCTTTAAGATTTTGAATGTTGACTCTGTCTTACACAGAGGTTGTGTGTACTTTGCTACTCTTCTGACTTGCTGCCATGTATTTTAAAACATGTATTGTTGTTTTTCAGTGCAGCTGACAGGTAAAGGACCACATACATGGTTTCCTGACTTATTTTTTTTTAAAAACAGTATTGAGCATCAACTGCTGAAATCTTGCCAGCTTAGGTATTTGAACCAATAAACAAACATCCTAATTGTACTTACCAAACAGAAGTTTTAGCACAGGTTGACTCAGTATTAAAAAAAAATATAGCAGGCTTGCCACTTGATGTCAAGAGAACTTCTTGAGCCTCATAGTTTCAGAAGCGTTCAGAGTGGTCCAAAATCAGAGAGTAAGCTAGAAAAATGCAGTACAAATATCAGAGATTGAAGGTGGACAGTGCTAATTCTGTTCTTTCTGAACAAATGTGTTCAACTTAGCTCGTCTCTGGAAATAATTAGTGGCGAGAGTTCCACCTACAGTTTGAATTAGTGCTCCTATTAGAATTTATTGTTAAATTGTTGGGTTTGCGTTGTGTTCAGAAAAAGATTCATAACAGCACCTGTACTTTGGCTGCATATATTGTATATACCCATGCATCCCTGTGTCTGCTTGCATAGCAGCTTAAGGCTTTGTTTTGGGCAAGTGTTTCCAAGTGGAAAACTGGTCTGAAGAAGGGGAAACTGTTCCCAGGCTGAGGTTGTGTTTCCCTTTCTGTCCCATCCCCCTTCCCTGGCAGAAGTGAACTTTATGGCCCAATTACAGAATCCCTTAAAATGCTAGTTATGATGGAGGGCCAGCATAACCCAATAATATAGGTGAGGCTGACATCTGTCAGTAACTAATGAGGGCAGCCTTAGAATCAGGATTTGGAGTTTACTTCTCTAATTTCTTATGAATTTGACCCACCATATCAACTTGCTTTTTAACCTCATGTCTAGTATTGAAATGAACATGCTAGAACTTTAAGAGAAGTTGGTACATGGGTGTACTCTGCAATAATCGTTGCATATGTGATTGAGTTGTGAAAGTAATCATTTGCAGCTCATAGCAAAGTCATGATGGAGTAAGACCTTGGCTGTATTGCTCAGGAATAGAAGTTCTTTATAAAAATAGATGACATATAAATGGCAGGAAATTAAGCCAATATGGTCGTGTTTTGAAGCCACAAGGGTCAAAATCCTGTCCTGTGTTCCTCTGGTGCATAATCAGTCAACTTAAATCCTGTTATTTGAGAACAGAGTTTGGCATGGTACAGTGAACTTCAAAACGTCACTAATTTTAGGAGTTTTGTGGAAGCGCAAAAGCAACTTTTTCTCTTGCTTGAATTCATTTAGTTAGAAACCTAGTAAAGCTCCTGGGTTCGGAGGTAACTACGTTGTTTTAGAGCTGATTATAGTATGGAAGTCCATGGATTCCTGTCAGAAGGGTAATGCATTAGAAGGCTTTGGCTACCCAGGATGATCTTTGGTTTTGGATCTTGAATGCTGAACACTGAGAGATGATACTGCAAGCAGTCATTCTTGTTATGCTTGTATTCTTATTCTTGTAGTGCTCATTTTGAGCAAGTGTGAAATGTTAGTGTGTGTGTAGCTCATGTTAATGATGTGAGCATGCTACCTTATTTCCCAGTTTAAAATGCAGAAAATTAGATGCATTTTTATAAAATATGTATGAATTAGACATTATTTTATAGAGACTTAGCTTAAATAATTTCTTCATATTATTAATAAAGATAGTAATATGGATTTTTAAGTTGTTTCTTGTTTCCAGAGCCTGTGTTTTTCTGAAAAGAAAGGTGAAAATTCTTGAATTGGGAAAAATGGAGCAACTCTGGCAAAACATGAATCATTTTTGTTGGGGGAGGGCATGTGCCTACATTGTTTCCCTCTGTACCCTTCTATACAAAACCAGATGTGTTCATCCTTGTATGAACACAAATTGTACAGCTGTTTCTTCATCACGCTATCTCATTAATGCTGTTGACTGATGTGATTTTGCCATGCTGAAGCCTCTCAAGCTTGTGCAGCTTGGGCACCGTAAAGGCCCAATTCTACATTGTTCAGCTCTTCGGTTTATCCATAAGGGGGGTAAATCCACTAGCCATATTAGAAATGTGCTGAGTCAAGCAGGCAGTAGGGAAATAACTAGATGAAGGTGTGCAGACAGTTGTTTCTCTTAAGGCAGAGCAATTACTTTGGTCTTGCAAGAGACCCCAGCCTGCAGCAGGTGCCTAAGGAAGGACAGAGCTAGAACCCATCTTCCTGGCCACTCTTCCTGATATTTCAGTACCCTTTTGAGTCTTTTTTTTTTTTTTTTTCTTTTCCCCTGTGGTGCCTCTTCCCCTTTGAGAAAACCCCTGTTGTAACGCATTGGTGCATTTCAGATGAACGCTGCTGCTGTATCTAATAGTTGTCTTGTTTGGCCAGGGAGAAAGACGAAGCCAAAGTCTTCTACTGTATTAATCAGCTGAACAAAGCAAATGTCATTACGATCCACTTTCTTTGATTATCAGCCAGTCCAGAACAGTTAAACTACAGTGTGAGCCTTTTCTGGTTTAGTTAATGGAATAATTCATAGCATCTGTAGGTATTTGTGTGCTGGACTGGTTGTATGAATGGTTGAAACTTTTTCTACTTAATTACATGCAGGTGAAATAGGCCTGATGTTTGTAATTCCACATTCTTGTAATAAAACCTTGCATGATTTATACTTGCAGGAAAGGTAAAAGGTTGCAGTTCACAAATCTACTGAATTAGAAAATGCAAGATGCCAGCATATTAATTGAAATTCCATATTATAAACTTTTAAAGCTGCAGTTTAATGTTGGCCTGGTTTTTATAGAAGGGGAAAAATGCTATATATGGTCACACTCTTTGTGTTGGTATTGGTGTAGAATCATATGCTTGACTGTATTACAAGAAGTACTACATTAACTCGTTTATCTTTCAATTTGTCTTTAAAAACAAAAGTTAACCCCTGTGATGAGTGATGCTGGACTTGTAGAAACTACTACACAACAGCAACTGAGTTTCCTGTACTAAACTGCCCCTATCTGTCCAAAATTTAACTTAGAAAGTGATTAATTTTAAAATGACAGTGGTGTTTTATCTGCTTAAATTCAGTTTAAAGGAACACCTTTAGACTGATAAACTTTTCTTTAATCTGCTTAAATTCCTTAGTTTCTTATGTTACTTAATGTTGGAAACTTAATTGAGCACATGTGCACAATAAGCACTTGAGGGGGTGAGCTCTGGGGTGGCCCTGAGGGTTTTATCTTCTGTTGTTTAGATGATCTTTGCGAAGCACTGCAAGAAAAAGCTGTGGAGAGGATATTTAGTTGGAGAGGGAAATGTAATTTCATATATAGAGTGCCTCTCATAAATAATTTTTGTCTGAATTTGGGGTGAGGAAACCAGGTGTTCACGTTGAACTTAGTGGTGGTTGTAACCCCTGCTTTATCTGGGATCGGCTGTGCCTGTGACTTTTCACACGTGGCTATTTAGAATTTGGGTCCTAAAAAGCTTCCTAGCTAAATAAGGAGGCTGCTGTACAGGTCTGAAGAGTGCAGTACATGAGTTCCCAAAATCTCCTCACCAGTATGTGTGGACTGTAGTGGTATGCTTAGGCAGAGAACTGGACCCCTGGCCAACCCCAGTCCTTGTGCACTTTTTCTCTCATTTGTAGACTTTAACTGTTCCAGTGGTTTCTGTCAGCTCACATGATGAAGAGCCTTATATACTTGCTTATGTGAGTATAATTAGACAAGTTCAGCATTTCACTTAAATATTTTTACTTCATTAAGCCATAGTATTTTTTAACTAATAGCATTACATAAAAAGCCAGATTAAATCACAAGTTCTTACAGCTAATAAACCTTATAAGGATACTGTAGCACAATTTAGAATATAAGCATAAAAATCTAGGCCAATAAATAGATCAACTTTCATGGTAGACTACACCAGAAAGCTGCATGCTTAAATCTAGAACAGTCTGGCTAGTGGAAGATGAAAGCCTGTTACTTCATGATGCTGTTTAGCATCTGATGTGGAATGAGTTGATGTCAGTTTACTTCTCTTCCTGGGCACCTACATCTAAAAAATTAAAATAACCTTTGAAGATAGAGCTGAGACAAAGTACTGAACAACTTTCATTTCAAGCCCTAGCCACATTGCTGCATGTCAGCTTGTATTGATATTTAACTAGGTCTTTGGATTTGCAAATAGAATTTACCTTACTTGACTACAAGAAGTGCAGCAGTAGTTTTATCCCTTATGTAAGGAATGGTTATTATAGTTAAGGTCTTAATTACATGGCAGAATGGTAGAGGTTGTTTGCGTTCTCATTCATATCCAGTATTCCTTTTTTTTTTCTTTCATGCTTCCTAGTTACAGATGATGAAATAAGCATTGCATTTTTGAATATAAAAATACATTTCACATTTCCAAGAAAATGAGAGGATAACTGCAGAGATACAGAAATCAGCAGCGTGTACGGTTCCCAAAGTGAGTTTGATCCAGAGATTAGATTTTGCCCATGAAGGTGTCAGGAGTTTTCTAGGGATTTTATTTGGTTTCCATGAAGACACAGAAATGTTTTTCTAACTGCTTGTTCTGTAGCTCAGTGCAGGGGGGTGGGGGAACAAACCAAAACCACCACAAAATCTTTTCTTGGTTTACTTCAGATACATGGTTTAAAAATCTGCAGTGTTTTTTGAGCTGCTCTATTTTTTTAGACACTTGAATTCAAAAAATCATGTACTACTACAACTTTGTCTCATTTGAACAGGGAGAAATTCTTTCCCAGTTAACTTTGGCTTTTAACTTTTTGAGTGTCTAAGCAAGCCTCCAGCATATAACATTATGAAGAATAATACATTGTTTTCCTTCTGTCAGCACTGCTTCATACCAATGAAGCAGTATTTCTGCTCAACTGCAAGCTTCTTAAAGCAAAGGTTATCCGTGAATGCTGGTGTTCCCAAAATGCTTAGTGCTATGCAAGACAGGAGAGTCAGTCAAAAGTCAAGAGCTTTTACTCAACAGAAAGGTTAATTGTTACTTAGACACAGCATTTTTCTTACTGTTTTTCACATTATGCATAGTAAAAGAAGCAGGAGTTAGGACAGTGATGTGATATTTTCTAATCTATACAACTAGCTGACACTTCTAATGCTTTACGATAAACACTGTATGTGTCTCCAGTTTGAATTGTCACGGGTAATGATCTGACTAAAAGTAAGTAGCTGCATGAAGTGAAGATTCAGTTTGCAAGGAGGGACATTGCTCACATCTGTTTGTGGTAGGATGTGATGTCAGTCAGGTGATGGTATGTTCAGAACACAGTTTTCAACATGATTCAATGAGCTGCTTAGGACCAGTCTTTTGTGGTAGGTTATTTTTATAGCTTAAAGTACTTAGTTCTCTCTTAGTTTTTATAATTTCAAGTCCTTCCTTAAGTGTCCATCTTAGCTTCATTAAATGAAGTATCTTCAACATAATAAATTTGTACCATCTTTAGACTTCATTTTTGCTGATGCCAAACATTAACTTCATTGAAGGTGGGTTAACTTTTGAGATATGAATGCATCATGCTGTATGTTGTGCTTCTGATCTAAAATTTCACTGTGGTGTGAGTTGGCGTCAGTAAAGGCATTTGGTTTTTAGCTAGCCTGACTGATCTATAGGAAGCAGAAGTCCAAGAAGTGAAATAAGGACCTGTGAAGCCTTCAAAGGGAAACGCAGACTGTCTAACTCACTGGTTCCCCATCTCTATCAACTCACTAAATACAGGGAAGCAACAACAACAAAAAAAACCCAAACAAACAAAAAAACAACAACAACAAAAAAAAAACCCAAAACAAACAAAAAACCCCAACCAAACAAAACAAAAAAAACCCCAAAACCAACCAAACAAAAAAACCAAACCAAAACAAAAACAAGCCCAAAACAACCCATGTGTTTCTCCATGCTTGGGCTGCTTTTTCAGTGTTTTATGCTTGGATTGGTTGCTGATATTCCAGCATCTCCTTGTCAAGCTGTATTACCCACATCTTTCATATCCCTGGTAGAGACCTTAACAGTCCAGAAAACTACATGCTGGTATCTCTTAAAGCAGCATCTCTTGTGTCACGCAGTCACAGGCAAAAGTCTCAGGAGGGGACAGAAAGCAAGCCAGATTACTAGTCGGATTGGTCTGAATTCCCTTGCTTCCTAATCCTATGGCTTCAGGGAGTAGCCCATCCTGTTGTGATGACTAGTGCTGAGAAGCAGTAGGATGGGCTTAGGGCTTCTGGTGGTTTCAGGCTTCCTCTGCTTGTCACTTTGTGCCAGCTGCTGCAGCTGCATCTCTTCAGAGCAGCTGTATCCTCCACCCCCACTGAAAACTGAGGGGGGGAATGGATGGACTTGATCGGTAATGGGGGCATGGGGAAGAAGCATGAGAACTGCTGCTCCCATTATACACTAGGTTTTCATGCACATAAATGACTTATTTTTCCCTTGACTACTGTAGCAAATGCTCTAGTTTTGTTAGTAAAACAAAAACAACCTTTTTATTGCTTTTTATATTTGGAAAGTGATGTATTACAGGTTTCTGAACGGGAGGTTTAGTAAAGAGTACAGACATTAGCTTCCTTTCAAGCTACTCTGGCCTTTCTTGTTTGCTTTGTATGGCAAGGGTCTAGAGAGATTTCTTTTATTTCCTTCCTTGCCATTGTTTTCGGCACAAAGTTGGGTGGGTTTTTTTTTTCCTTAATATTCAGACATTTTATCGCCTCACTTCTTTTAAAACTCTGAGGTTTTTTCTTTTTTCCATCACAAAAGAATACTTTCAGCTGATTGAGTTCTATCCATTGCCAACTGTGGACTCTTTTGTCTTGTTAGTCCAGCATCCTTTATAAAATGAGGACCATTGAACAAGTACTCGCAGGCTCCCCACTGAGCACAATTGTGCTTGTAAGGTGTGGTACTGTACCAGTGTAACATGTAAAGCCCCAGTTAGAGGGCTTGAATGCATTGCAATTTCTACCTTTTGCTTTGTGAAAGAAGTGGGATTGTGCTGTGAGATAATAAATCCACCTATTTTTAACTTGGTGTGGTTGTGACAAGTGGGTGAACAAAGAACCAGTTGAATGCCCTTGCTGTTGTGTTGAAACCGGCTAAAAGTTCCCATTCAAGTGGTGTTTCAGCATAGTACAGCTAACAGGCAATTTTCCATTTATGTACACAAACCTTCTAGAGAGACAGCTGTGTGGTTGGATTAATTTCTAGCAGTAAATTGAATAAAAGATATTTTGAAGGGGGACTTGGGAATTCCTTTTTAAAAGCAGAACGTTCAAAGCCTTCCTTTATTTGATTCCTTTGTTTCCCAATGCCTACTGTAAGATTTAAATAATTGAAAATGTTGCCCCTGATAGGAAGTTACACAAGAGGAGATGTGTTCTTTTTCAAAGTGATGAGAGAATTGAAATATACTTTCTATTTCAAAACTGTACTGTTCTGCTTTTAGGTAAATGAGAGAAATTCACACCTCTTAGTCTCAAAAAGGAGTTCAAATGTTTGTACTTGAATAAGCTGTGAACCTATATAGAAATGTTTTGAAAATAGGGATGTATTTTATACCACAACTTTTCATAGGGGAGTGAAATTTGGAAGTAGAAAAGATTTTCATTATGCAACATTATCCATTTAGTTGAATACTAGTCACATGCAAAACCGAATGTGGGTTTTAAGCATAGCTAACAAAGACTTGGAATTCCTCCTGACAGAACTACAAGTCAACAGTTTGGGTTTTTTTCTTTCTGGAAGTTGCATCATTGAATGCAGTTTGGAGTTGCGTAAATCATCTCCTCAATGAGGTCTTGTTTGTGTCCATCCAAGGAGACTGGATTATCCCTTCTAGATCACTCGGGCCTGAAACCTATGGCTTGTTAACAGATTATTTAATATATAATGTAAGAAAACTGTTTGAGCAGAAGAGCTGTGTACAATATAAACATAAACCTCCGATCAGTAGTGAAGTGTTACATTGAAGTGTTAGTGTGTGATGCAGGCTTGGGGAATACTGCCGCAATGCCTAACCTATGGAGAGATACCAGCAATGGTGAACCACCATCCCATACCAGTACCGCTCTTCACACCTCAGCCTAGTTGTACTGGGATTGAACTCAAAACTCAAGCGTTTGGTTTTTACCTTTACCTGAGCTTTCCCCTCAAACTTTCTATGTAGGTTTGATGTAGGGCTGTCCAAGGAACTATGTGAACTTGCAGAGTGGCA
Source organism: Ceryle rudis (assembly GCA_033439905.1). Lineage (NCBI taxonomy): Eukaryota > Metazoa > Chordata > Aves > Coraciiformes > Cerylidae > Ceryle > Ceryle rudis. The sequence goes on along the minus strand of JAAGNO010013713.1, from coordinate 34,598 downwards.
GTGGACTTGTTGGCAAGATGTGCCATATGTAACATTGACCCTGACGGGGTGAGGCAAATCACTTGACTTCGGTGAGATTTCCTCATTCTCCTGTCTTTCATCCAGGCAAGGCTGACTAATTCAGATTCCTTCAGAATTGGTGAAGTGTTGTTTAATAAGCACCCAGAGATAATGGTAAGCTTCTCATGTGCCTGCTGATGTGCATTGCTGAAGTAGAAAAATTATCCAGTGCTCTGGAAGAGCATCTGGAATATAGCATTCTAGGAATGTTGCAATGTTCCTGTTTCATCTGAACATATCAACAAATGCGAAATACTTGAGAAATGACAAACTGGGGGAGGAAGCTGAAAATGGGTGTGAAAGTTGGTCTTGTTCCCTGTGGATCTACTTGTAATAAAATGATTGCCATGTGTATGAGAAACTGGAGTCACTTAACCAGTAAGCTATTGAAAGGTCACACAACTTCTGTTCTCCTGGGTCTTACCACCTCTGAGAGGAGTTCTGACTATTTCACCCTCTCCTCAGTTTGTGCTTGTATGAGGCAGAATCTGGAAGTTTCTCACTTATTAAAATCTAAGTTCTGTTGTCTGTATGCATCTGTTTTGTCATAAATGCGGCTTCTAGATTGTACTCAAGGATCCCTTAAATTAAGTTCCTCATGTAACTGTATTCCTTTATCCGAGGGACAGAGGTAGCACATTTACTGAGGTTTTCTTTTTCCTTTGTCTAAGTAAAGGTGAGTGCCTCTCTGGTTTTAATATACTTTTCATTTAAACAGAATTGCTTAAATTCTTGAGCTCTTGTTCAAATTGTACCCAAATGTAACACAAGCTAAGGTGACTCTGGAGGAAGATACTTCCAGTAGAAGCTTGGGTTTTTTCTCCTGTTTTGAGGTTACCCAAATATACCAGTTGCATTGTAGACTCTGACTGAGGTGACACCTCAGGGCTCATTGTTTGCATGTTTGGGAACTTTGAGAAATTAATTGTTGACTAGGCTGCAGTGCAGCTGTTTGACCTAAATGCTGATGTTACCAAATGCTATGCTCTGGATTGCCAGAGAGCTAATACATCAAACTGGCATTTGTGATTCCTCGTTTAGTTGACTAAAGCTAGGCTTTTGGATCTTTCTGCATAAAAAAGGGGACTGGTGGTTCTTCTCACTAGTGGGAATCTACGTAGGCAAAATACCTGTGCCAAAACCAGATTGCTTAGTGTAAGTAAATGCTGTTCTTCCTTCTTTGTGCTGTTGTTGTTTGCAGGATTACTAAACATGTGGCACTCTTGATTTTTTTTTTTTTGTTGCCATACACTCAGTTCATTCAAGAATTTAAGGAGTTTATTCTGCTGCTCCAGTACAGTCATGGTTAATATATATATCTTTTTTAATTGCAGACTTTAAAAAATTCCAAAAGTCTTTGCTCCCTTGACTATGAAGATGATGATGATGACACACAAATGAAGACAATTGTGTCATCCCCATGTGACTCAAATGATCTTATGAACATCATCACCCCTGGTTCCAGTCCGATGAAAGAACAGCTGGATGAAGTAAGGCATCACGGGTCATGCCAAGGTAGCTTCAAAACAAGGGATTATAAGAAAGCAGCTGCAGTTTGTGAAAGCGATGAGGACACAAGTGATTGTGAGAGCACTGAAGAAGGCATCTTTCCTCTAGACTGTGGGGACTTGGACCTAGAGCAGATTGAAAACAACTGAGGCTCAAAGTTGTATGCTAGAATCAGAGTTGTTCTAAATTAAATTGATAGAGGATTACCTTTGCCATACATAATCCATGTCCCTGAATCTCTGTATCGCCTATCTTGGGCCTGTGTTATAGAAGAAATGTTTCAGGTGGGGGAAAAACTTGAACCATTGTTACCTGTTTAGTTTATTGATCAATATGTGAATGACAACAAAAAAGTAGGAGGTTAAATGTTATTTTGAACATTAAGGAAGAATTTTGATTAAAAATTTCCTAACAGATATTTTGCATTTTTATGGCTTTTACAGTTCTGGAGAAAAAGCATCTCTATTTTGAAATGAATTTTCAGAAGGGCATTCTATAAAACTAAAATCTGTCTACAGTGATTCTGCTGCGGGTATATGTTGCTTTTGTTAAAGAGCTTAATGTGAAAAGTGAATTGCATAATGAAATTGGTAATAAACCTTCAGAGAGAACTTATAAATACCTGGTTGACAACTGGTCCAAAATATTTAACTGCCATCTTCAACAGTGTCTGGTTAAACACAAACAAGCTGTCATAACATGTACAAATGTTCTTTTCATACATTCAGGACTTTTGATCAAAATATGGTAGTGACCTTAAAGGTTAACATTTTCCATTATTTTACTACTTGAATTGTTTTCTAGCCTGAAGCAATGCTAATTTAGGTGGGATAAAACTGCAAGTAGCTGCCCACCTACTTGGTCATTATGTTTTCTGTGGTTCAAAAGAATGTACAACAAGAGCACTTGAACTTTTAGACAGGGACTTTGTAATGATCAATTCCCCAGGAGGTGATCCCTTCAGCAATACTAGAAGGAAAAATAGTCCTTGAATTAAATAAAATGACATTTTGCTTTGCACTTGTGTCTGCTTATCAATTTTACTAGTGGAAAATGTGTAGTCTGTGGCAGATTTTGTAATATGGTGCCTATGTGCAGAACTGGATGTGGGGGGAGGGGAGAGGGAGGGTAGACTTCTGGTCGTTTGAAAAGTGACATCAAGTTAGTCTGGAGAGCTGGGGAGTAAGTTGTGCTGGATCCCCAGAGTGTCTCTTTGATTACATACACTGTCATCTTCTCAGATGTAATACTATATTCATTGCAAACTATTGCAACACGTACTTATTTTGTTACTTCAGCTACAATAAGGATTTTCCTGAAAAAGGGGGAAATTAATGTTGAAATGTTTTTCAGTTGGATGGAAATTGGGAAGCTTAGACTGTTGCATTTTAGTGCATCATTTTAGTGTGCTTGAATGAGCCAACTCCCACTGTAACTTGTGCCATAAAACCAAAATACAGGAATGTATTTTAAGTCAGCTAATGGAATATGATTAATATAAGAAATAAGTATCTTGAGGCATGTGACAAAGTCTATGGCATGGTATGACACAGGCTCCAGCCTTGTGATTGGGGTTAGCCTTTGATCACAAAGAGACCTGGCCTTTAATTACTCAACTCCCTTACGTAACTCAGTAGCTATAGAAAATTTCTAAGTTTGTGTAGCCAGTAGGAAGCTCTAAACTTTTTTTCTTGCATTTCTGACTCCTGCATATACAACTACAAGTGGCAATGACCTGTGATACTTATACTGGTTTATGTGTGTAGTAATGTGCAAGAACACTGTGACAAGACTTGTTGGGTTCTTGATATGTTAATATATATTGAGTGGGAGAAAGTTGAAGCTGCTCACTATGGACAAAAATCATTCTCCTTTTTCTAAATGAGTAAATAAAGGAGTTGCTGTTGGAGCAAAGACTTCAGTTCCTTCAGAAGCTCCTGTTAACACTGTCTTGCCACGCAGATATTTGCTCTGTAGCTCAGAGCATGATGGAGCATGTGGGACCTTGTCCAAAGAGGGGCAATGCAGCTGGTGAAGGGTCTAGAGAACAACTCTTGTGAGGAGCAGCTGAGGGAGCTGGGGTTGTTTAGCCTGGAGAAAAGGCATCTGGGGGAGACCTTACCATAGCAATTCTGTGTGCTTCTGTAATTTTTTTTTTTTTTAATACTGCTCTCTACAACTACCTCAAAGGAGATTGTAGCAAGGTGGGCATTGGGTCTTCTCCCAAGTGATAGAACAGGAGGAAATGGCCTCAAGTTGCACCAGGGGAGGTCTAGATTGGATATTAGAAAAAAATTCTTCACCAAAAGGGTTGTAAAGTCCTGGAACAGACTGCCCGGGAAATGGTGGAGTTTCCATTCTTGGAGGGATTTAAATGATGTGTAAATGTGGTGCTGAGGGGTGTGGTGACCTGGCAGTGCTAGGTTAATAGTTGGACTTGATCATCTTAAAGGTCCATCCAAGCAGATTCTATGCAGATGGTGGCATACACATGCACAAAGCTATTTTGAAACAAGATTATGCAACTGAGGATCACTGTTCTTGTTGCTTCTTCAAGAAATAGCAAGTGAGGTACAGCCAGTTCCCCTCGTGGGTGAGTGGGAATGTAGTGCAGCGATCAGTCGTGGGTAATGGCATAGCCCAGCTCCTTCCTGGACTGCAATTACTAGTTGCAGAACTATACTTCTCTTTGTGTATTATTCTTAATTGAGCAATAGAGGTAAGTAAAATTGAATCATCTTTAAAGCAGGACTGTAGCAAAGGCCAATAGTACAACTGGGATCGCTTAAAAGCTAATTTAGCTATTTGAAAGCACTCTAGTTAAAAGTCTAATGGCATGAAATGAGAAAGTTAATGTGGCAATCCATTTGGCTCTTCCTTCCCCAAGGAAGAGAAGCTCCTAGAAGAAGTAAAAGAAGAAAATACCTCAAAGGACATGAATAAAAGGAGGTAAGATGTTCTTTGGAAAGAAAAACAAACCCAAACCAAGAAAAAACAAGAATTGAAGCTATTCATAGGATGGTGATAAAGTAAAGGCAAGAGTAGAAGACCAGATAATATTTATTCTAGCTCTGAAATATGGTCTGGCTGTGATCTCAGCGAACCGACCTCTCCACCCTCAAAGGCAAGGTTCTCCAGTTTGCATTTCTAGATGTGCTGTTTTCAGTCAACACAGTCACGTTTCTACCCATGCACTGAGGGTAGGAAGGGGTTTCCCAAGTGAAGGTACAGCTATATTTGCTTATGGTAATGCAGGACTCTGTGTCCTGGTAAGCCAGCTGTTAAAGCTCTAAATAGCCCATTTGTGGAAACAAACAGAAAAGAGTGGGTTTAGATAATGAAGAAAAAGTTTTATGAAAGTAGGAAGTAGTAATTATCTAGTTTAGGCTCTTATTAACGGGTGACAGGAAAATAAGTAGTTGAACAGCTGTGCAGTAGCACTGGCAAATGAAGAAATCTGCTAAAAGGAATCTGTGCGCTTTGTCTACAGATGGTAATGTAATCCCCTGAGAACCAGGGGTAAAAGGAGTTATTGCTTAAAACTTAGTTCAGAGGGGGCAGGCTTTGGCTCTGCTTCCCCCACACAAGATCTGAAGTCCAGCTTCAAAAGAAATTCACAGATGATACATTTGGCACCTTTGCACTTGATTACAGGATAAAATCTGTAGTGGCTGTTGAGCAAATACAGAAGGCCATTTGCAAAAAGGGAAAGCGTGGCTTCAGAGATTGAATTGTATTTGGAAGCAGGCTGAGCTAGGCTGTAAGCAACTCTGCTCGGGGAGTGGTTTCCTTCCATCTCACACCCGCTGTCAGAGCGGAAGACCGTATTGCATGGGGTGGTGGGAGTTGCTTTGGGTCACTTATCTTTCATTTTTATTAGTAACCTGGATAACAAAGTAGTATGCATGTTAAATTTGCAGTCAACAGGAAGCTGGACAGATGTGAAAGATAAGATAGCACTAGAATTCAAAATAGTTTTGGCAACTGGTAGAAATGGTCGCGATAGGGAGGAGATGGGGAAAGACGAGATCCTTTTCAGCAAGGCACTAAATTTAGATAGGGTTCACTGCATGAATTCAGAGTCCCACCAACTAGTTAGCATTATTTCAAATAAGGCATCTGGCAGTTTGTCTTGCTGGTGGTAGAAAAGCAAGCTTCAGGCTAAGGCTTGAGATAATCCTGTGCTTCACAGGAGCACCTGTAAGTAGGTAACTTGAGATACTGCACTTAGGACTAGAGAGTGCAGTGGAGGGTGGCATGACTGAATGTTGAAAATGTGGGAAAATGCACTTGAGGGTGCACTGAAAGAACCGAGCTTGAAATCATGGTAGACTAGGCTTAAGCTGCAGCTAGGATGACTGATAGTTTCTTATAAGGCCAAATGTAAAATAAATAAGGGTATTACTGAACAGATGTGTGGGGAGATGGTAGTAGCTCTTCCACAAATGGAAATCTGTTAAGAACAAGCAGCTGTCAGGAGCAATAGCTATGTTTTAGCTTGCTTTGGTACAGGGGAAAAGTCTGGGTGACTTCCCATGGTCCTTTCCTATCCCATTTTCCATTGGATCTGTGCAGCTTGCATCTCCAAGCAAGGAGCTCCCAGAGTATGGTTCAACTGTAATCTACAGATCCTATTCATTTGCTAGAATATAGGCCCCTTTATTATGAACCTGAGCTAAATCATCTTTCCAGAAGAATAAATATATATTTGCCTGGATCCAAGTCCATTCTGGTGAATTTACATTTACTTTGAAATTGCAGGTAAAGATGCAGATTATCTCGGTGTAAAGCTAGCCCCTGCAGAACTTCTGAAAACATGCAGGTTTTTTGGAAAGTCCTCATTGGTGGTTGGCAGATGCCAGAGTAATTTCTCTCAATCTGTTCAGTGTGTTTATTTTTCAAACTATATGGTGTTCATTTTTTAAAGTACCAGTGTGTAGAACTATGTGCTTGCACAGTGGCATTTCACAGCAAGGCTCATCCTCTTGTTAGAAATCATCTAGTGCTGCTCAGCTGATCACTTGGGGTGTTTCCTTCAAGGCCTTGTCTTTAAAAGAGGTGAGCTAGCTGGGTTCTGGCACATGTTGCTTATGCTCACCCTGCAAAGGACCTAGTCCAGGAGCTGCAGGCTGCCACTTCCCCCATATCTCTGTACCTTTTTCCCAGCATTCTAAAGGGATAAGCATTAAATAGTCAGGATCTGGGACCCTGCTGCTGTAACTGCTTACCCTTGTACCCCTTGGTGGAGCTTTTTAGTTGTTTAATGCACACAAAGTGTAGTTTTCGAGGAGCATTGCTGCCATATGCTTAGCAGCCCATTCTGATGTGTTTTCAAAGTAAGTTTTGACATCAGTTGTTTTGGAGTTTGCGTGTAATTAACATCATCCAAGTTACTGCTCCCACTACCATCTGGTCAGCACAATAGTTATTGGTATGTTGAAAGCTGGTGTTTACTAGGGGGAAATGAGGGTTCTTTCATTCTGCAGTTTCTCAAACCCATCCGGCAGTACTGCTTTTATTGGGTTTTGCTGTTGTGAAGTGACTTGGAGATCTATGATACAAGTGATTTGAGCCAGGGAAGCATTGCATCACCTCTGTGGAGATGAGTTTAAAACTTCCTTAGAGCAGCATTTCACTTCTTAAAATCTTTAAAACCCAAACCATAAGATTAAATGTTTTATGATGTCTCGGTTTGGAGAAAGACCTGTGGTGTCCTGATTCAGGTAGGCTTGTCAGATGTGAGTCATGATGTGAATGTAGAGTGAGGGCTGTTCTGTTGAGTACTCAAAAGTTGCGTCCTGCTTTCCAAAACAGACTTGGCTGAACTCCCTGCAGCAGTGTGGAGTGAGAATGTATTCCCAGAGCACTCACCTATGGACTGGGGTGATGTTCAACTGTCCCAGCTGCCCTCTTTTTATCTTTCTATTTTTTCTTTCTTTTTTTTTTTTCTTTCTTTCTTCTCTCTCTCTCTCTTTCCCTCCCTCCCTCTCTCTTTCCCTCCCCCTCTCTCTCTCTTTTTTTTCCCTTTAAAATTATTTTTTGTTTCTCCTTTCTCTGCTCTTCCTTGCTTCACCCCACTCTGTCAGGTAGGGGGTTGAGGTGCTGCTTGAATGGGTTCCTGGAAGGGTAAGACCTGTGGCTCATGGCTAGGTAGCTACAGCAAGGGAAAGGTCGGTGATGTAGCCCTTACCTGTGATGTGTGCAGTAGCACTGGGATTGCTCATCAAAATACAGGGCTGCTTACATTGCAGGGTAGCGGATATTTCTCAAGATCCATGCTCATATAATTCTCAGGCAGAAGAGGGAGGTCTTGGGAGAGAGACAGGATGGCCCTGTACTGTCTGTAGCTTTTGCTTTTTTTGCAGTTCATGAGGCTTTGGTCCAGCACCCAACAATCTGATTTTGCTGTGTGACCCTGCTTCATTCTCCCTACGGCTCTTTCCATGCACCACATGAGACATGTTCCCAGGGAAGACGGAGCATGTTGTTACATGAATGGAGAATCTTGCATGATGCAGAAAGGTACGTAAGAGCGAATTACGAGCCTGTAGGCAGCCTTGCTTCTGCTATCTGCTTACTCTGAGGGACTTGGCAGTTTTCATCTCCCTCTAACATGCAGTTTTAAAAACATTATATGATACATCTCCTTCACTGGGAAAAGATATGACAATATACTAATACTCCAGATATGCACATCAGTAGTGTCATATCTCAAGACTCACAATAAAGTCATTCACTTGGTGAGCTAACAGCTTACTATTTCATTTATTGTCTGATAACATGGATCCACCAGAGGGGAAATAAGATGCTTGTTTTGCAGATGTCTTCATAGCTTTTTACTTACCACAAAAACAATGTCTGTGCCTAGGGAGCATGGGTTTTACTCTGGATTTTTTTTTTTAAGTCTGGCTGTTACAAGATGATCTAGTTCTGTTTTTCCCCTCTGACTCATTAGCATCCCTAATGCCTCCCCATCAAGCTGTTCTATCCCTCATGCTGCTGAGTTACATCCGTCATCCTTTCTCAGTTTGGAAAATCATGTCCAGAGCTTGTATGTTGGAAGGTTTTGGGTGGTGTATGGGTTATCCAGGCAGCAGCAGGGAGCTGGCCCAGCAGGCGCATGCCCAGAGCTTATGAAATATTTAGAAAGTTGAGATGCTGAAATCTGAAGTAAAAGTTTACACTTTTTTTCCAGCCCTTAAAGAATTGGATGAAATTTTACAGCAATCACAAATGCTGTTTTCTGACATGAGTCCTGTGATTGTCCCACCAACCCTGACAAAGTCCCTATAGATGCTAAGGCTTCTTAGCTAGAGGATTGGTGGCTTGTTTTGTTGTTGGGGTTTTAAAAGTAATTTAGCTTTTTTTTTTTTTTAACAACTGGAAAGAATCAAACCAAAGCAAATGCTTGACATGCCAGGGGATGTTCAGATTAGATATCAGGAAGAATTTCTTTACTGAAAGAGTAGTTAAGCATTGGAATAGGCTGCCCAGGGAAGTGGTGGAGTCACCATCAATGAAGGTGTTCAAAAAAATGTGTAGATAAGGTGTTTTGGAACATGGTCCAGTGGTCATGGAGATGTTAGGTAGAAGATTGGACACGATCATCTTGGAGGTCTTTTCCAACCTTATCCATCCTATGATTCTAACTTCATCCTGAACACCTTCAAGTCTTTGGAATCAAGCCTAAAATCAGGCTCTTGAAATGGAAAATGTTGGGTGACCTGATCTTGGAGCTCTTCTCCATCATATAGGGCAGTGTGAGTGTGTCTGGCTTGTCTAATGTGAATGTTCTGCTTTCAGATGTAATTTTATTGGAGTCTATCTAATGCAAATGACAAAATGGTGATGGAAACAAGCAGGGAAACCCCACAGAAATAGTGGAATTTGAATAGAAAAAAGAATCCAGTATGGGAGATCATAATTCAAACCAAAGTGTTTGTGGCACAATATCAGAACTGTTGCAAACACAATCTGATCTACCCTGTTGGTTTTTAGCCTTTTTTTTTTCTTTTTTTTTGTCTGAAACTTACATTCCTTCTAAAGGAAGGCATTTCTATCAGTCCGTCTTAGTCAGGGCTAGTGGGAACACCTGGGCTTGTCTTTAGACACCAGTATCTTTGACTTGTTGACAAGAAGTTTCCTAAAACTGTTGCTCTTCAGGAAAAGAACATGATTTTAGCCCTTAAGCATGAAAGGACTGGGGCTGTAAGTCCCATTGGTGCATATGCAAATTATGTAGACCTTGAACTCCTGAAGGTGTGTCTATCTTGCATAGTAAGAGCTGTTCAGAATGGTAGCAGTGACGCTAGAGGCTCTCAGACAGGAAAAGATTGACTCCTAAACATGGTTTTGTATTTTTTTTTCTAGTTAATTTAACACTGCATTTTCACACTCTCCAGTATTCAGAGTTACTCCTGTTCCTAAATCCACTTACAAACAGTTACATGCAACCTCATTTCCACACTCTCCTTTCAACTTCCCTCACATGAAGAAGGGCTCTGCTCTGATCGGTCTGTTTTCATTTTCTTCACCAAGGTGCTTGTATACCTGAACAAACTGAATTGCTGCAGAGGGGCTGAGCCGGGAGCACCGCGGCTCCCCAGCACAGGGGATGCCTGGGTGGAAGGAAAAGCTTGAATATGCAAGTGGAACAAGGCAGACACGGGGACAAAAGGGTGATATAATCCATTTTGTGAATGGCCAGCTGTTCAGCTGCAGGGCTGCCCAGCTCCCCCCGTGGATAGTTATGCAAATGGGGGGGGGGCCCACAGGAAGGCAGCTGGGCCACCAGCCGAAGTGGTAAACGGGGCTTTGTAATAAGTTAGCTGGGCCGTTGCTTGTGCCCATGATGCTTCGGATGGGGCTTGCTATTTGCAAGCCAAAACTTCACCTTCAGCCTCCAAAGGTGCAATGCACAAAAGTTCAAAATTGTTTAAGGTGAGGGGAGGGACCGCCGAGGTCAGTGCAAATGGCCTTTGTAAAGTAGTCTGGATAACTCCCCCTGCCCGTGGCCCTGCTCTTCCTCCCTTATCTCTTTAGTGCAATAAGGAAAGTTTTGCCAGAAGTTGTGATGTTTCCACAAGCAGCCAGGCTTTGCCCACAGTGAGCTGGCTGGTCCTGTGTTGTTGCCCCCATTTTGATCCCTCTGACACCACGCTGGGGTTCGTGGGGTGGTGTCCTCACCTGTCCTTATTGCCCTGGTGTTAGATTTGATCTGCAATGGGGTGGAAAGCTCACGGTTTGCACCTTGTTTCAGAGTGAACTAAATGGGTTGAAATGCAGATGATGCCTGCTGGCTTCAGCCCAGCTCCCATGGGGGATATAGGGTTTTCCAGCATGGGGCAGCTGCATCCCGCTGCTGGGCTATGAAATGGGGTCTCAGGTTTGGAGATGCATGTTGGGTCGGTGCCCTCAGACAGGGAATGGGGCAGCCCCCATTATTGGGCACCTCTGTGGAGGTGGGACATCAGCCTCCATGTCTGTTCTGGTGCCAGGGCGGGGAGGGCTGTGGCAGATCTGTAGTCTGGTAACCTACAGCATCTCTGGGGCAGGGACTGGTGGCCCTAGGCTGGGTTGAAACTGGGTTAGGGTACTCCACAGACCTTTTACAAAGGGCATCTGCCCCTTCCTTCCTCTCCACCTGTGCCCAGAGCTTTATCAGCCACAAAGGACCGAGATACAGGACAGAAGCAGGAGTGACCCCTATGAAATGATTCAGGGAGGGGCACAAGGTGCTGTGGTAGAAGACCAGGCAAGAGCAATTTGCCTCTGTGTGCTGGCGTGGGTGCCTGCAAGAGCAGCACCTGTAACCCAGCGATTGCATTGATCTCCCTTTGACCCCATCTGCTGGGCTCTGGCCCTGCTGTGGACTTGCTATCTCCCCGTCTATCATTGCGGTGATATCAGTTGAGTTTCTCATCCTTTGCCAAATACACGTTGGTGTCAAGGAGCATTCCCCTTTGAAGCCAATGGCAAAAGTGCTCCAGAGCTGCGTACTGTGGGTGGGTGTACTGCACCGGCACCTCTCACCTTGGCACTGCACCTATGTGGTTGCAAAAGACATGGCTCCTGCAAAAGCTGTTCCTGGAAAGCCCACCGTGCATCTCTGCTGCCCCCAAAACCCCAATGCATGGTGGTACAGGTGGCCCAAGGGCAGGATGCCAGGATGCTCTGACTTTGGTGCAACCAGAGCATTAGTCACATGGATTCCTTGCCTCTTTTGGGCAGAAGTGGGAGTGGGGCTGGAAAAATGTGATCAGTAATCTATCTGGCTGAAAACTTTGCACCATTTCAGGGTCTGGGACTTCAGGCAGTGTTGAAATCCACCCCTGCAAACTTTGAACTCCAATTAGTCATATAAATTCATGGGCTCTTGAATGTTTAACTGCATTGTTTGGAGGGAGGGAGTAGGCAGCACTGACAGTGCAGCTTCATAGGGGGCTGTGGGGAAGCTGCTCATAATAGTGAGATTTTTGTAGGGGAGTCAGGCTGGGCATGGTGGATGGGCATGGTGGTAGATGGGTTTCCAAAGCCAAAGGAGAACAGCTGATCATGGATAAAATGAATGGAAGAATGCTATCCTTTAAGATGTTGAACCAGGTTTGAGCAGTGCAACCCATGGAGGACTCTACTGCACTTGACAGCAGTGTCAGCTGTGTGTAGCCACACTTTTAGGTATGTGGCAAATGTTATTCTCCCGTAGTCTTTCCATGCTAAATGCCTGAGTAACCTGATACATCTTTCAGATCCTCTCTCTGCCCTTTTGAGGAGCAACCCAATGAGGTGGCAGCAAAGCATGAAGAAAAATCTCATCATCTTCTGCAAGGGAAGAGGTGTTTTCCCCAGAAAGAACCCTTTTTGACTTGTGAGGTGTTTGAAATCTATCTCATTCTCCATTTCTTACTCTCTCACCAGAAAATTGGTGCTTCTATTGATGTTCATTCTTGCAAATGGCTTTTACTATCTAATTTTAATGCATTTTAGTCCATCTAAAAATGTAACTGATTCCTATGGAGATAGTGCAGGCTGTGCTGGGAAAGTAAAATTCCTTCTTAGGGTGGCTGGTAGAAATTGTTGCATGATTTTAGTAAAATGTATTTAGAATTACAATTAATTATCTTTTTTTTTTTTTTCTCCTTCTTGGTAAGTGAAATGGAAGGCCTGATTAGTGGAGAAATCCAGCAATTCCCTAATGAGTTTAAGAGATTAGATGAAGGAAATTCATGGCCATAATACGTCCTGGCCTAGACACTCCATGAAGCAGTCTGTGCTTTCCAGGCTGGAAGCCTGGAAATTCAGCCTCCTGGCCATCAGTTTTGCAGCAGGGTTAGAAATATCCTATTTTAGTGACAACAGGACTGCCAAGATTATTCTGAGCTGTGGATGGCAGGGAAAGACTTCCTACAGCAGCTGTTCTTTCTTATTTGCTCCTGCTTAGGCACTACAATACCAATACACACAATTTCCACTACTTTCTTTTACGCTCTGGGGTCTGTGCTCAAGTCCTGTGCTTGATCTGATTGGTCTATAACTTAAACCCAATGAGGGAGCCTGCAGTGAGCTGGGAGCAGACATAAGTATGCACCGATCTCCCTCCTGCACTGCCCCTCCATTGCACACTGCTGGAGAGCTGGTCCTCAGGACTTTTAACATTCAGAGATGTTCTCTCACCTGGTTTTCCCAGCAGGACCCATGTGCTAAAACACCCTTTTCATCTTGCTTGCAGCTCCTTTCTATAACTGTAACACAGTGCACCTCAAATGGATTTTCTGCACAGTTCTGTAGCCTGGTTAATGTTTGGGTTGTTTTTTTTTTTTTTTTAACTTTCCCGCTCTGGTTGGAGGCTGACAAGGTCTGTCTCCTTTATTCCTCCTCAGCCGAGCACGGATTTCAGTTGAAGCGGTTTAACGAATGTCAGTGCTGGCCTCATTGTGCTGCTTTGTTTTTGTGGGTGTCTGCACCTTTCAAGTGAGCTCCAATTAGAAGAGTGGGGGGAGAAGTGAGCGAAAGAAAGGAAGTAAATAGAGGCAAAATGATTCAGCTTTCAACAAATCTGCAGCCTGTTTATCAGACAGATGGAGCCACGCAGTGGATGGCTTTGCTGCAGCCTGGCCCCCGAGCAGGTGGGTATTTTGGAAGCGATGAGCAGTTTGCCCCTCTAATTCGCGGCCGCACAGCTTATACCGGACATATGTTGATTACAACTTGACTCGACTCCTGCTGTTGCAGGAATCGTAACATGTTCACCCCTCCCCACTGGCTTTAAAAAGAAATTGCTAGAATAAAAACAAAGAGAAAAAGTTATAGACACTTGTTGCATTGGAGTGTGAAGGACAAATGAGGGTTCAGAACCACCCGGGCACGATTTCACTTAAGTACTAATTGCTGACTGCCTTTCATTAGGAAACCATCGTGGTTGTTCCAGCAGCATTTTGAACATATATGCAGATGGGCAGATGGTCTTTTGCTGTAGTACATGCAGACGCATCTAGTGTTACAGATGGATTATTATGTTGATTCATTGCTAAAAGAAAAACTTGTCTCACAATAGGGCACTCATTTGAGCACGGTTCCTTCTTCAGCTTATGTTTCTCCTCCATATTGCCAACTTGTACTCCACAGAATAAAGTTTTCCATCAAGAAGGCTAGTGTTTCCTCTTTTGTGCTGCAAAAAGAGAGGAAAAAAAAAAAAAAAAAAGAGCCTGTCTTAGAGTGAAATGGTCTTTTTGGGAACCTAGAAGTTGCTGTGTAACTACAAGTGCTGCTGGATTGGGGAAGGCACGTTTGGTAAGTGGTATTAATGTTTCATCTTTATGTTGCTGAAGTGTGCTCATTCCTAGGTCAAGTCCTCCAACATCACTGCTCTAGAAGGAATATCTGGGACAGACACATTTGTTGTCCTCATGGAAGAGGAATCAGCTTGAAGCTCAAGGTAACTTGGCCAGAACATCATATTTTATACTCAAGCACCATGACAGCTATTGGATTGGTAGATAGGGGTCAAAATGTTTTCTCCACCTCTGTGATGAGATGAACACAGTACTTCTACAATGAAAACTGAGAAGACGTGTTTGAGAAGACATGTTTGTAAAGACTGAATAGTATCTTGCCTAGTTATTTTAAAGGATAATTAATGTAGGGGGAGAGGCAATGTGAGGCTTGCCCTGTCCCAGGTCCAAGAGAAGCAAGACAAGGAAGGAGGTGGGTGGCTGGCATATAACACACCATGTCTTTCCTTGGCCTGGTGCCAAAACTGGCTTCTGGCTCCTCTCTTCCTGGGCTGCATATTTTGTCACAGTCTTGTCAAAGGTAGTTCTATTCCCTGGGACGTCCTTCATGGGACACTGGAGCAGCAGAGGGAAGAGAGTCGAGTAACAGCCTCTAGTGTCACTTGTCACCAGCTATGTTGCAGCTGCAACAGGAATAGGACTCTTGTTTTGCCCTGTTTCAAAAAAAAAGAAAGAAAAAGGGAGAAGGGAAAAGAAATCTCGTTTTCTTCTTGACACCAGTATCTTGATGCTGGATTTGTATCCATTAGAGAAAGTAATTTCCTGCTGCTTATCTACCCAGCCTTTGTAACTTGGTGTTGCAAAGTTCCTGAGCAGAACTCTACCAGAGCTTTGGCCAGCAAGGGAAAAGCAAACAAAAGATGAACTTGGAGATATGAAATCTGGAGCTACATCTGCTGCAGACAAGGTTATTCTAAAGTTGGCAGGCACTGCACACTTTAATAATGAAGCAGCAGCAGAAGGTCCCAACAGTAAGATCTGAAATAGCTGCATAACCAAGATATGTGCCCCTGTTGTTGTGTCACTCACCAGTAACAGTCTGTCCTGAGATCACACCTGTTCTTTCCTTCTTTACGAGGTGTGGTTTAACACACCCACCACCTCAGGGAGGTCTAGGGAGTTAAAAATCTTCAGATCAATGACATTTCTCCAAATAAAGGGGGAATTTGTGTGTCAAATGCTGAAAGTGAATGCCAAATGATGGCTTAGATTTGCCAGCTGTTGCTTGGGCAGATGTGACTTCCCCCCAGACTTGATGCAGGATTTCTGGTTTTCAGAGCTGTCTGGACAGTCATTAGACATTAGAATGTTTCATAGCTTACCCCAGTGATACCTGTTCAAAGTTGGGGTTCAAACAGTCCACTTCAGTACCTGTGCGTGAGACTTGTTAATGGTCTGTAGGTATGGGAGCTGCTGGGGACTCCAACATGTGATGAAAGCCTGCAGATAAGGGACGTCTGCGATAAATAAGCAGAACACTTATCTGTGGTTGCAGAACAGACAACCATGGAAGACAGCAGAATTTAGGCTAGACATGTGTGTAAAACTCTGGGGAAAAAAATGGTTGCATAACACGAAGCAATGTTGCACAATGCAGGGAAAGGGATATAGTCCTTAAAATGGAAAATGCCCTTTTGGTTTTAGTTTCTGAATGATATCGACTGAGATTATGCAAGAGCTGACCTGTCTGTAAGACGGGGGAGTTGATATTTACCTGCGTCCCCAGTGTGTGAGTTGTCAGTTAGTATTTGTGAGGAAGTTGGAGGATTTTGAGTAAGTGACTTTGCAGGTACAAAGATTCACATTAGTCTTCTCACTGTCAGATGATGCAGCAACAAGTGCCTCCGTGTGTCTGCACAGCACACACTCCCACAAACAGCTTACCTAAAGGAGCATTGTGGTTTCAAAAGTGCGTGAAACACAATTCATAGTTAATTAGTCAACCTTTCCCTAAAATGACTCATGTCTAGGAGACTGTGGTAGTGGAATCATAGAATGGTAGAGGTTGGAAGGGACCTCAAGAGATCATTGTGTCCAATGCCCCTGGCCAGAGCAGGATCACTGAGGACAGGCCACACAGGAACGTATCCACGTGGGTTTTGAAAATCTCCAGAGGAGGAGACTCCACAACCTCTCTGGGCAGCCTGTTCCAGGCTCTGTCACCCTCACAGTAAAGAAATTTTTCCTCATGTTGAGGTGGAACTTCCCATGTTCCAGTTTGTGACCATTACCTCTCATCCTATCACAGGGCACCACTGAAAAGAGACTGGCCACACTACGGATGCATTTTTCATATGAAATGAAGTAAATTATTTCTGCACTGGACATACAAGGACAGGTTAGATGCCTGTTGTGTATCCTCCTGGCCTCTGTTTTGGTGAATCTGTGCATCCTATGAGAGCATGAAAATGTAGCTGCTTAAACGTGCCAGCTATACCTAACAACACTAACTTCAGTGACTCCCACCTTCTGCGGCTCTCTGATGTTTCCAGTGTGACATTACTTCCTAAGCTCAATGGGAGGCTGTAAAGAGGAGTGACCCTGTTGACAGTGGAAGCTGTTTGGGGCAAGGTTTGGTAGAAGGTCTCAGCAGCTCCCACTGTCATTTTTATGACCTGATTTTTCAAAGAATCTCTAAGTTCTGAGGATAAACCAGGCCATTTATAGCCATGCCTAAATGGGATTTGAACTAATCTTTGAAAATCTGGCCTAAATATTTCTTCTATAATTAAAAAAAATTAAACATTCTAGTTCTTAGAGTTATAATTGTCAAGGAAATGCTACCGTCTTTGTTATCTGAGGCATAGCCCCTGAGACTTCTCACGTCTCTATTTTGCTGAGAGGCAGTATCTTCCCATATGGCTCAGGAAAACAAGGCAGTCAATGCAAAGACCAAGGGAATCATAGGACAGCAGTGATAACATCTTCTGTAGAGTTTATAGTGACCTCATTGCTTTACACTGTGATTGAGTTGACTGTTTTAGAAAAGATAGAGTGAATAAATTGGTATTTGAGGGAGGATACAAGCAGCCCATCATCTTGCAGGAAAAGGCAAGAAAACCAACATTTGCTAGGGGCTTGTTCAGTGGTTTCTCTGCAGGCAGGAGATTTCCAGCTCTCTGCAAAGAATGGACTTGAGCTCTGGCAATGAGCCGGGACCTCTCTGTGAAGGTGGGAGAGAACATGAACATTGGTGCTCTGCTGCCTTTGAAACCACCTTTGTATGAGCCGGAACTGGAGCTTCCCTGCAAAAAAAAGATGGGCTGGTATTTCACAGAGAGAGCTGATAAGAGCAAGTGGTTTGCAGCTAAACCAGGAGATGAGCAGGTGTGTAAATTAAATTGCCTTATATGTATCCAGGTCAGGATGCAAAAAGAGGTGATACTTTCTGTGCTGCCTCTAAGATCCAGAAGCAGCATCTGCAAAGCAGAGGTTCTGTTCATGTTTGGTAGGGTCCCATCCACCCTGGCTGAGGTGACGCACATTATCTACAGCCTCCATCCTCCTTTCCTCCTTGCAGAATCCCTGCTTCCAAGCTGTTGGCTCTATTGCATAAAGGAACACGATGGCTCAGTGTGTTAAGACCATGCCAAACATTTCTAGTATAGAATAAAAAAAGTAAAGGTGAAATGTGCAGCCCAGGGCTCCCGGTTCTTTCTTGTGTGCTCCTGGGAATGGAATTTTTGTCCATTGGACTTGAGCTGCTCTAAAAAGCACAGAACAAAAGCTGATCTTAAAAGTGATCCGCAAAGGAATAAATGGCAGGCTCACTCTTTGTTATTCATGTATGGTGCTCAAAGAGCACTTGAAATGGTTGGGATTTTCTGCTGAACATTTTCTTTTTTTAATTCTGCTTGGGTTTTAGGGGGTTTGGGTATTTATTTTAGCAGTGGCTCAGGCATATGTCCCTCCAAAAAATCATTATGGCTGGCTGGGAAACCCATACATTAATGAAGTCAGGGGACACATGTGAGTGAAACAGGCAGAAATGGGAAAAGCTGGGTGGTTAGGGGTTGATATTCTCCAAGAGGCAGCCTGGCTTTTGTCTCTTACTTAATTTTATTCCTGTCTGCCCTGTGCTCTGTGCCACACGATTTACTCACTGAATCATGCTCAGCAGCCGTATTCACAAGCTGGCATAAATTTATTTTCGTCTGCTGGCCAATTACACCAACTGCCTCAACTGTTGTTTATTTTCTTCTGTTGCATCCTCTTGAGTTACTGTTAACAGTGTCCCTTTTGAGTAGAGATGGGCTTTTTGGCACAGGAACCTGTCGGCCTGCCAAACTAATGGACCATAGCTGTTATCTAACTAGTTGTACAGGCTCCAGTTTCAGGACAGCTTGCAGTTGCTGTGGCCACCTGTAGTACATTGGCAGGGGTGGAGGCCACTGCCTGTGTGGGATGTGTCACCCCAGCTCAAGAGTGTCCTTTGGCACTGACCTGCCTTCAGGGAAACACTTTTGAGCTTTGCCATGGAAAACAACAGCCCTTCTGTGGTTGAGAGTCTCACCTCCCTGAGGCTGGGTGGCACGAGTCCGGCTGTGCTAGGGGAGCCTCACTGCCCGTACAGGGAACCAGGAGATCCCTTGCACACAGCTGCTTTGGAGGCTGCTCCTCTGGCCAGAGAGCGACCTGATCATAAGGAGGCTTCAGGAGGCAAGAGCCGTGCAAGACATCAGCCCGTGGACTCCCAGGTCTGGGGAAGATGTTAAATTAAATGAGGAATTAAACAGTCTGAAAAGCGGATTAGGGGAAGAGCGTCTTTCATGCGGTGCATCTATAACTCTGTCCCATTCTGAGTTGCACATTCATGTACCAGTGGTGCCATCAAGGATGGGCTCCTCCCATTCAGGATGCTTTGGGCACACAACGCTTGCACCCTGCAGGATCTCCTCCGATTACTTCTTTTAGCTTTGCAGGACGGTCTGCTTTTGGCCAACAAAGGCTATTTGTGCCTTGTCTACATGCAAACCTGGGGCAAACTCCACTTAAATCACCACCAGCTTGCGAAATACTCCAGCCATCTGAAAATGGCTCTGTTGCTTTACTGCCTCTCTGGTTCCGTTTGCTCTGTTTGCTGTAGGCTGTTTACTGCCTGCCTTGGAGACTCATCTGGGAATTGGAAAGTTGATCTGTCTCCTTTCTTTCCCAACAGCCAGGGTGTCCCTGTGCCAACAGACATCGCAGGGTGCCCAAGGGGCACTGCACTGAGACTATGGGCTGATGCTGGATGTGGGAGGGGGGTTCAGACCACAGCCTGCATTTGCAGAGCTGGCAGTCAGGAGGAAAACATTGTCTTGCTGGTCAACAGAGCATCTTTGAACTGTGCTTGCTTACCCACATTCTCCTTGTTGTACCACGAGGATGGTTTGTGCATTCACCTTTTATATGAAAGGCCTCGGAGGGGCTTTTCCTGGGCATGGCAAAGAGCATATTTTAGCTGCTAATTTTGAACAGAAGGATCCTGGGCTGGGTAAGGGTCCCTCAGCTTCATCTGAGGAAAAGTCTTTGCCTATCTCATGGGTGATGGTCATTGCTGAAGCTGTGGGAATGAGGCACGCGATAGTCCTTGGGATCTCTACTCTCCAGGCTTATGCAACAGCAGCTTTGCTGGTAAGCAGGGAGGTGGGATCTGTGCCATGGCCCATTTCCATTCCCTTTGGAGAAAAAAAAAAAAAAAAGTTTTTTTTTTTTACCTTTTTCTCCCCACCCAAGCTATTTGACCTTTTGTGCATCACTGTGAGGTCCCTCTTAACAGCACTGGTGCACAGGTGCAAATTATCTGTGCATCATCCTTTGCAGCATCCTTAGTAGATCAGATCCTGACCTGCCCTAGTAGAGAAGGAGCAGCTTTACACTTTCTCCTGGATTTCCTCCCATATCCTGAGGGACAAGAACAAAAGGTATAAGGTTTGGAGGCCAGGTCCTCTTCAGAGTCTCTCAGCTTTCACCTTCCAGGTGGACAGCCCAGATAGATCCTGTCTAGGCCACTGATGACAGTCATGGCTGTTTCCTCACTGGCTCTTCTGAGCTACACCAAGAGGGCTTCCTTGCTGGAAGATGGTGCCATGGCCTCTTACTCCATGGGGGGACACAGTCCAGCCCAAGGAGGGAAATGCTACTTGAGCTGCTGCTGCTGAGCACTGCTGCTGGCAATGCAGTGCTGCTGGTGAGGCAAGGATGTGGATCTTGAAGGCTGGTTGGGCTGACATCCTCTGCACTGAGTGAGGGAGGACCACATTCCTTGAAGGACTTCATTGTGCTGGACCTGGAGGGGAGGGTGCAGAACCACCACTGGCAAGTGATTTGATCAACATGTAGATCTCCTTGCAGAGTCACCAGATCCCTGTGCATGCTCTAAAGTCTGCACTTGTGCTCAAAAGCCAAGCCATCCTGAGCAAATTTGCCTGTTTTGAGGGCGGAGTGCTTCTTGGGTTTGCAGACCAAGGTTTGGCTCCTATTAAAAAAAACACCTAAACCCAGAACCCTCCACACATGACTTTATTGCAGGAACAAAGGTTCTGCAAGTGCCACCTCCTTGAAAATGGAATCTGGACAGAGGAAAGTCTTCCCATAACTGTTTGGCAGCATGCCTGAGGTTTGTAGGCTAAAAGATTTCACACGAGAGCATGACAAGGAGACTCAGCAGCCTTGATGTGTGAGATCTTCATTCCCTTTCAGTCACTTTTATGAGAAACCCTGTGTGACACTATGGCAAAACAGCCTTGTTTCTAGGTCTACTCTTGGCTCCACAACATCCATGATACTGCTGGACCAAGGGGTTCCCTGTAACCTTTTAAGTGTCAAAGTTTCAGTGTGCAAGGACTGACAAAAAGCAGTGCTCTGCATGCCTCTTTTGAGATGTTTTGCTTTCTGTTCTCCAGCAAGTGGCTAGACGTGCAGGCAAAGACGGGCCTCACATTGCCAAGTTTGGAGTCATTTCCTTCTCGAGTCTGTCTGGAGCAGAGGTTCTACTTGAGGTTCATCTGTAGCCCTCAGCAAACTTTTCATAAACAGGAAAGAGCCCAGAGGAGGACGACAAGACAGAAATCAGTCCTGCTCTGATCTTTTGTTCTCCGCCCCCCCCCCCCTTTTTGTCTTAAAACTAACAATGTGTTGCTTGATTTGCTGCAATGAGAGCTGCCAGATGGAAGTAAATCTCCTTCCTTCAAGAGTGCATGGTGGTCCTCAGCAAGGCCTGCAAGTGAGCTTCATGGTCATGGCCAGACCCTGCTTCCAGCTGAGGAAATGCCACCCACAGGACTTGCTCCCAGACTGCACCTGACATGCTTGCAAAATTGCTGTGTGTAAGAGAGGACAGTAGGCACCACCACAGCTGATGCCTGGAGGAGTGCTTCAGGGTACAGGGGTGGTACCACCATGTTGGTACCACACTATTCAGAGCAAGTTTAGCCAAAATTAATTAGGGGTGGAGGGTCCTAAAGATGCTTGCAAGGGACATTGGGCTCTGTGGCTGGGGTATGTTCTCTTTCCCAGGCTTTCCAACCTGGAAGAACAGAGGTAACCCTACAAGAGGGTTAGACAGTGTGCAGGGTGTTATCTCAGCCCTGTGACATTTTTTGTTTTGTTTCCTTCTGTAAAGTCACTGCTGTGAAGGGGAGGGAAACCTTTTGTTTATAAAAAGTCCTCTCCTTCTTTTTACTGCAGCCCCCTGATGCTTGCTGGCAGCCTCCCTGAGTGCCAGGAGGAAGTCAGGAAATCCTGCCTTGTGCTAATGAGGCTTGTCCCACTCTGAGGGAGCAATGGGTCAGGGGATCCATGGCAGAAAGCAGCTCTCTCAAAGTAGGTATCTTCAAAATCAAACAAAAAAGATTGGTCCTCTTCTGCGTGATCTATTCCTGGCCCTTCAAGATTTAACAGGCCACTGAATGCATGAGGAAATGAGAGGTGCAGTGCAGAGTTTGTCCTAGAGACAGGAGACATGGTCTAGTGACGAGGATACCCAACTGGAGCAAGAAGTAGGAGACAGGTCTCTGTTGAATGTCTGAATTACCAGGTCTCATTTCTCTCCATCTGGCATCTTTCTAGTCCTACAAGTCTTTCCTGTGTGGTTACCCATTGGGCCAATTTCAACAGGACATGACTTGATCCAGTAGTGCCAGTACCTTTGTGTTTAAGTCAACTTTCAGGCAACATGGGGGTTTGAGTCTTTTCCAGGTGGAGGAGGAAATTTCATTTCTTACAGCCTGGGCACACTCCTTCCAGTGCGTTGTACTGCACAATGCAGCTTCTAGCAGCCATTTTCATGTTCTGTAATGCCTCAACTGACTTTCTGTAACTCAGCTTCATCACTTGGGGCTGCACTCACAGAGAATCTTGACTCCTCTTTGGCAGCTAGAATACCAGTGAAACAACCGCAAGAGTTTTCTTCCAAGCTTCTTTCCTTTCACTCCTCCCCAGGACCCCAGAGCAGAATGTCTGTAAGACACTTGGCTGTAGAAAGCCACATGATGAGGTTATTATACACTGTGTGCACCTCAGTGAGGGTGAGATGGTTAATGACTAACTTGTAAAACTTCTCAGTGCATGGGTGAACTGAGTAGGTGTTTTCAGAAACAGTTGTGCCCGTTTCCCCTCTCAGGATGGGCTTGGGTGCTGGCCAACTTTCCTGTCGCAGTCTATGTTTGCAAAGCTTTGTGGGGTTGAGTTTTGGTTTCTGAAACCTGTCAGGCGCAAGTGAAACTCAAAAGTGGCACTGCTTGGTTTTGCAGAACTCTATAATGGTCCTTTAGTATTCTGTAAAATGGTAAGTTAAAATACTACTGCCAAGAAGCTCCAATCTGTGACTTACACATTGATTATTCTAGGAGGAGAAGCTCAAACCCACTTGGATGATACTCATCATACCAGGAGATCAAGGTTCTGTACATAGTGTCTGGAAATCTGGGCTTGAGTATGAGTGGGAGCTACTAGCTTGACCATTTTGGCTTCCTAGCTCTTAATGCCCTACATCGTAATTTTTCCAGTGTATTTAGCAGTTTGTATCAAAGTCTTTCTAGAAAGGACTGTCCATGAAATATGATGTTGTTCAACTGTCACAAAAAATGTCTGACAGCTCAAGTCCCTGCATCTTACAGCAGCGTGTGGTCCCGACCTGCAGAAAGCTCTTTTGTGATCCAAAGGGCAGACTACATTTCTTTCACTTCACTCATTATCTGGAAACAGTAACAGGTGAGTCAGATCTTGTGCACTAGCCCCAGTCTGGCCTGTGCAATAGTGTCCTCCCTCCACTGCTCTTGGTCCCCAGACCTTGTCCTCCAGGCTGGTGAACCTGTCGTGTCCCCTGATGCTGGTATTTCTAGAGAGAGCGGAGATTTCTAGAGTGATTTGTTCCCTTACAGGACTGGAAATAGGAGCTTCCACCCACTGATACTATTTATAAGTAAATAATAACAGCATTAAACTGGAATCCTGCTGTTCCTGATGCCACACAAAGACTTCATGGTTGTTACAGTCCTATCACAGGGCCTGCAGGTGTGAAAGATGAAGCTTGTTTTGAACCTTTTCTTGTTTATTCTTATTGCACCCAAGCACCCGTGAGTCAGAGTCTGTCTCTTGCTTGCTTTCCTTCCCTCAGTCTACCTCTGCAGACTGAAATGGGGAGTTTCTGGTAGACCCATATATGTAATCTGTCAATCATAGTATGAAATACCTAAATAGCCTCAGGCTGCTAACTGGCCTGTCCTCTACACGCATTATGTGTGGCATCTGGGTGCCGAGCTATGAATTGTTCATAGTTATGCTTTTCACAAGAAACCTAAGCCAGGGCTGGAAGAAATTAACCCTTCAGATGGATCAGCCCACTTCTGGTGTCATTGCATCTGGGGACCCATCACTCCATCAGCAAGAGTTGATGCAGTCATTTGCCACGCAAATACCACTCCAGGTCTCTGATAAACACTGCCCTCCACATTACCTTTTGTAGTTTTGCTGTGGAGAGATATTGACCAGAGCTGTCTAAAATTTCCAAAATGTGAGCCTGTGCAATGAACTTTTTATTGTTCTCTGCCCTTTTCTGATAAAACCCATCGCTCTCTTTTTCAAAGCTGCTGAGCTGAAACTTTCAGACAATTGTTCACAACTACTTCAGTTCTTTTCCTATTTATGGCTAGGATGATTTCTCCTATATACATTGATTTGCTCTTATTGACATTGAGTTTTAACTGCAATTTCTTTGCCTGGTTAATCAGTGTCATGAGATCCTCTCGCAATTACTCACATTGAGGATTAGATCTGAAAATCCTGCATAACTTTTAGTAGTTGACCATTGGTCATTTCGTTGCTTCTTCCCTTTTCAGATCACTAGGATCACACTAAACAGCTGCGATCCCAGTGCAAGTTACAAGGTGTTGGGGGACTTTTTAGAAACTCTACTTCTATTACGTATGTCAGAATGTGAATATACAAAAATATACACATATGTACACACACGTATGTGTGCATATATATATCACTATTTATGCCCATTTTTATTTTCCTATGTTTCAATGTGATGTGAGTTTATGATACTCCATGACAGTAATTTTTTTAGAGCCTTTACTAGTTGTCAATTCTGTTCAAAACTCAAATGTAGTGGATCAGCCAAACAGCTCTGGTACTCATGTGTAGCAATCCTTCAAAAATATCTAACACATTTTGGACCTATGACTTACATTCACAAAAGCTGTGCTGACTTCCACTGATTGATCCATTGATCTATCTGTTTACAGAATCATAGACACCCTAGTTGAAAGAGACCCCTGGAGTTCTCTAGTCCAACCTCTTATTCAAAGCAGGGCTGTTGCCAACAGCAAGTCAGGGTGGCTCAGCATTTGTCTGGCCAGCTCTTGAAAACCTCCAAAGGTGGAGTTTTTACCCCCTTTTCAGTTACAGGTACCAAAGCTGCCAGTCTGAGCCTCCTGATCTGCAATTTGAGAACTACTTCTGCTACCATTTGTTGTTCTACCATCTACCATTGGCAAGAAGAGTTTGGTTCCATTATGTATTGCGCCTCTTCCAGAAGTTTGAGTTTGAGGACCTGGAGCAAGCAGCTCTGAAGGTGACTTTCAAGCAGGGGTTGGAATAAGGGTCTCCAGAGGTCCCTTTCAACCTGAATTATTCCATGATTTTGCAATTAGTTTGGACTCTAATAGAAGGTTTCTCCTCAAGGCACATCATTCCAAGATGACGTATTAGGAGGTATCATCTACTAAAGCACAATTCTGGCATTCCAGGTATTGTTTGGAAATCTTCCAGGCAGGCATACTCAAGAATCCTTGGCATGTTGGAGGAATGTGAACAAAATGTCACTGGAAGTGTTTTTCAGACATTTCCTCCACGTGTTCTGTGGGTGTTTCTGGGATGTGCCTGACTTGAGAAAGAGTCTGTAAATTGATATTCTGCCACTCTCTTATCTTGGGTTGTCAGTCCATTTTTGGATCCAGTGCTTGTTATAATAAAATGGTGAATGGAAAATAAAGCTCATGTCAGACCTTACCAGCAAGGCATTCTCTTGAAGATAAAGAGCTGGAAGGCAGCGTGGTAGGAGCAGTGAATCCTATCAGAGCCAGCAGCAAAGCACTTAAATGCTGAATTAATTCAGCATCTGCTCAGAGCAAGAACTATCCATATGAAAGACACTGAACTGTCAAAGACTTTAAGACTGGAAGGGATTACAATGATCTTTCAGTCTGACCTCCTACATGATTCAGACCATAAGATATCGTTTTGCATCAAGCTCATAGCTTCCAAATGAGCTTGAAATAGTCACCCTCTTTTGAATGAAGGACTGAAGGACCCCATTTCTGGGAGATCACGGTAAGGATATCTGCACAGCTGGGAAAAACACTGTCTATTTCAGTGCTTTATTCCAGCTTTCACTCACTGGGATTTATGATGGTGTGTTTTGGGTTTGTTTGGTTTTTTTTTTTTTTTCTCCTGGATTAATTATTTTTCTATTGTCAGAGGAAGTTTAGCTTCCAAGAACAATTTTCACCAACTTTCCTACATTCTTCAATACCTTCAGTAGGACCCAGAACAACTGTTTCTGGCTAGGCTGTAGACGTTCAGATAACTTTGACCTTAGCTTGTTTCTGCTAACACTGATCCCCCATAAACCAGAGATAATTCTGCTTCCCTCCCTCTCACAGGTGTTGGCTGAAAAAAAAAAAATATTATTAACATTTCTCAAGTGCTATAGTGGGAGGCAAATCTGAAGTCAATTAGAGATCAGAGGCTGGCTATTGCATTCCAAAACATGGCTTAGTGCAGCAATCTTGTCTACTGGAAACCAAGTCCTCCGATACTGCTAGAAGTTATGGGCTGCACTTTCATATATGGATACTGGTGTTTTGAATTAAAAGAAGGTTATCTGAAAACATTTGTGCACAGCAATAATTGCATACGCATGAAAGAGAGAAAGTATTTGTGGACAGTAGAGGTTAATTGTTTCCCTTTTTAAGGGACCTCAGGATAAGGCAATGTCAACCTTGTTAAGAGTATCTCTCATAGGGAAACACTTATAAAGATGTAAAAGCAGAAGATGATCTATGTGAGTCTGTTCATCTGTTTACTCTAGATGGGGCTTTTACTTGTAATGAAGCCAGTGGTCTCAGCTATCAGCCACACCATTTACAGTCACAGGCTATACCAAAATAGCTCCCAAGTCCTTCTGATTTTCTATTTTTGTCAATGATCTACTTAAATGCTGACTACATCCCATTTAGGACATTCAGATCAA
This sequence comes from Ceryle rudis, assembly GCA_033439905.1. NCBI lineage: Eukaryota > Metazoa > Chordata > Aves > Coraciiformes > Cerylidae > Ceryle > Ceryle rudis. The sequence continues at coordinate 7,496 of JAAGNO010013713.1, read as the reverse complement.
TCTAATTGGCTAAACATCAGTTAGCTGCACAATGGTAGAGGAGTGAATGGCCTCTCTATATTTAAAACGAATACATACGTGATGTCCTTGTGTTGGATCACTAAGGGTAGGCCTGGCACAGCCCGCTGGAGCATCATGGTTGAAGACTGAGGAAGATATTCCACCTCAGTACAATCTGCTACCCTGCTGACAAGTTACCATAAGCAGAGCTATCTCCAAGTCTGTATTTCAGAAATCGGTTATCCTCTGTGGCAAAACCAGATATTGAATCAGTAATCTGAGCCTTCTTCCAGATTATTCTGGAGTGAAGGCTTTGGTCACATGCCTTGTATAGCTCGAGATCATTTGCAAGTTCACAAAGAGTGGTTCAGCATTACCCTGCTGAGCAGAAATGCAGATGAGGTCGCATCGAGCCACCAGAGCGATTACTCTGCATGCTTGCCAAAGAGTCTCGCTCTAAAAACTGGAAAACCCAAGTCATACCCCAGGACTCTCCTGTGGTAGTAATTACAAAAACTGCTTTGGCAGGGCTATGTAGCTAGAATTCATTGTTGATGGGGTTTTGTGGGTTTTTTTTCTTAATTTTTATTTTTTCCTTTTTTTTTTTCCCAATAAGAAAAGTTTTGTAAATTACTACTTCCTTTCAGAGATTTTTTGAAGAAAAAAGAAAAAGGCCTGGCATTTTCCTACCCACCCATCTTGGATTTCATTCAGAAATGATTTGATCATGACAATATTTTGGCTTTAACAAATGGGAAAACTTCTGGATGCCAGTGTGGAATATAGGTGTGTTTTGTCTCTTCCTTCTGCTGAGGATATGCCTTGTGCTTTTTGCTAATGGTAGTGTTCCTGTTTGGGGCTTTCTGGTATCCTGTTAGCAACGTACCACAGAAATAACAGCATTAGTTACAGGCAGTATGCAGATTTATTGTTGCTCAGAAGAAATATATAAAAAGGATAATAATCCCCACTCCCCGCAGTATGCAAACTAAACCCCAGGTGCTTACTTTACAGCAGTAACTTTCCTGGTGTTACCCTGCATGTCATTCCAACAGCACTGGTGCAGTTGAAAAGGAATGGAAATTTCAGGTTTGTGTGATTATATGATATGAGAAAAACTCGTGTGACATTTCTGGTTTGAATTTAATAGCATGGGCTCAGTTGATGGGGTGTTTCATTGCTCTTTACTGACCTGTCGTGCAGCTGAGGACACAGGAGCTCTGAGCAGGCGTTTCCTCCATCTCTCCTCTCTCAGAGAAAGGAAAAACATTTGCCAAGGTGACCTGCTCTCAGAAAAAAAAAAATGGTGTTCGTGAAGTTAGCCTCTCTTTGGGAAGAGCTTTGGTTCAAATGCAACCCTTATTTTTAGTGGAGAAGATACGTTGCCGCATGTTACATGAGATCTGGATACCTTGTGGTCCCTTACTGATTCTGGGGATTCTAGGTGCATTTCCTCAGCAATTTTATTGCATTTTTCCTTCCTTTCTCATGCAGTGTTGTCTGGGTGCCCCTGGCACCTTGGCTGCCCCTGAGGTCATGGGATGTTCTGGAAGGATGGGTGGTCACCAGGTGACTAGGTTGCAAATAAATAAATAATTAAATTCCTGGAGGGTGTATCGAGTTCAGTTTGCCTTCTGTGACAGGGAAGAGCATGGCACTGAGAATGGACAGGAACAGATTTTGTTTAAATTTAGCAGCAGTGTTGTGGTTGGAAAAGGCTGATGAGAACTTGGCACCTAACACATAACTCCCAGTAGTGTTGTTAGACTCCAAACAGAGCATTGCTGGTGCAGAGACTGGGAAAACACCCTTTAAAGAAATTGTGTCCTTCTGTGGACTGTTTTGTTGAGCCATTCTGGATTCTCAGCATGCACAACAGCCTTTATGTGCCAGCTCTCCAGCATGTGGAGGAGTCTCAGTCCCACAGCAGGAGAAGGTGGACTATGAACTGTCATGAACCTCCTCATCAGGCTACCATGGTCTGAATTTTTGGGTATGTGTTGTGACCCCTCTTCCACCTGTGTTTCAGGTCAGAGATGCATCTGGTTGGGTTGATCTGCCATTTCTGGAAGACAATGCCTCCAGGTACCACAAGGCCACTTTGCAATGCAGAGGAGCCAGTCCCACCTTCCTCTTCTCACTCTCTTCCAGCCCTCTCCCTGTGCAGGGCTGGTGGGATCTGGACTTGTTCTTGCTAGATGTTCATCATCTCAACACCACTTCTGGAGTCATCACTCCCATGCCAAGCCCCTCCGTTTGTCTTCTGGGATGTGGTGCCTCCCAGCTGCCCAAGGGCAAACTTAGGTCAGGGGAACAGGGCACAAGATTTTGGCATCTGGCAACCCCAGGCCCCCATGACTAACTCCTCTGTGCAGGTCTGTGAACTTTCTTAACTGAGTGCAAGTAAGGGAATCCACTGCAAACTGTGCTGCCATCAGCTTCCTGTCTGTAGGGAAAGTGTGGATTCCCCTAAACCAGTATTTTGCTAGAAAGTTACAGAGGAAATTATATTCCCTTCCTCAAAACTAGGGGAGTGCCATGCTCATTTACAGTCCTGCTAGACAGCTGGGAAGCCAGCAAAGAGAAAAAAACCCTTACACCCTAGCCATTCTTCCCAACCCAAAGGAAATAGCCCTGTGGATTTCTTTATGCTGGCACACCAGTGACATCATGTTTTCTAGTTGCATCTTGAGCTGCTGACTCCACCACAAAGATGCCAGCACTGTCCCTGTTACTGCCTTATGGTGCTGTGAACCTTCTGAACATGGCTGGTGATCCCATCACTGGGATGGGGACAGGGCTATCCACTTCCTGTAGACCTACAGAAAACACATTCTGGCTCCAGTGGAAAGGAGAAGTGTCTTTCACTGGGGAGGAGCACTGCAGACTCTGTCAGCTCGTCAGGGCTCTTTTCAATGCTGCTGTGTTTGCTTTATTTTGGGCAGAGGTAATGAACTGTCATGGTTTAGGGTCAGGGTGGCCCCTTAGACCTAACAGATGCTCTCTGTTAACCCCCCTCCCTCCCCAAAGGGG
>JAAGNO010013711.1:25000-33292 GCA_033439905.1 Ceryle rudis | reverse complement strand
GAGGAAGGGGGGAAGAGAAAAGAGAAGAAGATAAAAGAGAAGAAATGGAAAGGGGAAGGGGAAAAAGAAGAAAAAAGAAAAGAAGAAAAAAAAGAGAAGAGAAGAGAAGAGAAGAGAAGAGAAGAGAAGAGAAGAAGAAAAAGAAAGAAGGGAAAGGAAAAGGAAAAAGGAAAGGAAAAGGGAAAACGAAAGGGAAAGGGAAAGGGAAAAAAGGAAAAGGAAAAAAGGAGAAGGAAAAAAAGGAAAAAGAAGAAAAAGAAAAAAAAGAAAAAGGACTCATAGTTTGGTATTTTTTAAGTATAGAATAAACGTTCAGAATGGCAGGGCATCAGTAAAACTGTTCCTCAATGCCTCAGCAGCAAAGTCTGAGGGAAAAAAATCAAGAACTCTGAAGGCAATTCTAACAGCAAAAGAAGTTAATAAGAATGGAAATGGAAGAAATTACATAGCTCTGGGTTTTTGTTTTTGTTTTTGTTTTTTCCAGTGTAAAAGAAGAAAAACAGTTTGCAGAAAAGTTTTTAGTGCATATCTCACAGGGCACCATAACCCAGGAGAAATTGCCTGCTTGTTGAGGAGTGGTGTCACCATGACATAATATTTGACAAAAAGTGGATAGCAGTTCCCTGGCATGGCCCTGGGTTTCTGGAGAAGATGAGGATATCACAGGGATTCAGAAATTTATTGCCAGTGCAGCCACAGAGAGGTCGAGAGCAGACAGTTCCCTCATTAGTATTTGTTATAATTATTAACTAAACTGCCAGGTAATAATGAAATTAACACATTTGATATCAATACATAAGAGTAAGCTGCGGTATAATGCGATTCATTTCCACCCGAGAGGGGAATTACCTTTGTAACTTGAGCTATGGATCATTTCTTTGCCAGTGGAAATAAACTGTGATCCATCACTGCCCAAAGTGATCTACATGTCGCATATACATTAATAAACTCATACACTTTGCTCTGCACAGACACCAGAGATCTACTATACAAGGGCAGAGAAATATCACCAGTCCACGATATTTCTGCAGGTAGAGGAAGCCCCTGTGCAGCTAAACCAGTTGTTACTCTACCGATGTTCTGCGACCTTCTGAGATGCCCAACAGCTACCAGTTCAACTCCAGCTGCTAGATGTCCTCTAGCAGCAGAAATAGGAAAAACACTGCACGGTTTTCATCCCTTCCATGGCAACATCCGCCCAGTAACATAGTCAGACACCTCCCTCCCCTCCCGAGTTTGTTTGGAAATAGAAAACCAGCATTAAAAGGCATATTTCACTCTTCTCCAAAAATAATAATTAATTGCACAATTCCTCTCTTATTCCCTGAGATCATATATTTTTGGCTTGGATCTATTCAAATATTTCATTTCAATACTTTTGAAATGTCTTGGTTTAATTACAGTTTTTCGCCAAGACTTTTTCTTGTCTTTTAATTAGCTTGCTGGGGTATATTTAAACCAGTATATAAGGTCTTTGCTTGAAAAAGTACCAAAACGTTCAAACATTCTTCTCACATGAAAAAATTCTTAACTGCAAAAGTTTACCAAAACCACTCAGTTCCTCAGAAATATTTTGGCTTTAAGCGAGTATCTTTTTAGCAAAAAAAATTACAACCAGCTTTAATATTTATCTGAGTGGTTTGAAATCATCATGTAATATGAAGGGTCGTTTCCCAAACCATCTGATTTTGAGTGCATCTTGAAAAGAAAAACTTCTCAACCCTTCAAAAACCTGAACCCACATATATTTTATACTTGAAAATGGCAGAATGGGACCGGAAGCTGGAATGTTCTCAGTGCTTACAGGATGAATATTACATTCTCAGTCAGAAAAAGGGAAAAAGGATCAGAGCAGCTCATGAAGTGGAGCAGGGAGTAGGATCTGGCCAGCAAACCCCTCTCGGCAGCCTGACCCCAAAGCCATGTGCTACGGCAGAGCTGTTCCTGCCCCAGCCAGTGCTGTCGGCAGCGCAGAGCCTTTTCCTAAGTATCATTCCAGTTTAATAACCAGAAAATTCCTTTAAGATTTGAAGTAACTGATGAGAAAAACCTCAAAAGGGTCCCCAATTTCGGTGGGACCATTCAGAGTTAAGAAGGGGCTCGGCCTGAGCACAAGTCCAGAGAAAGCCAGCAGAGAAACCGCGGCGCGGGGGGATGATTTGACTGTGCCTATGAACCTTGCTCACAAAATGAATGAACCAGGAGAGAAAACCAGCTCAGTGGATGGAGTCAATCAAAGACCTAATGCAAATGAAGGCATATAAAAGAGTTCTATCAGTCTGTTAGAAAACTCCCACTCCACAGGCCTTCCACTTACAGGAAGAAAGGGAAACATTTCACCCACGACATGAGCTATTTCCATACCGAGTACCGAGACTGACTGATAATTCACACGGAACTGAAATTGTATTTGAGACTTCACTGCTTGGCAGAGGCGTCAGCACATTCCTCATTAGGGAACGGCACAGGGTGGTAGGACCAGCTACCCTGTTTACAAGGGTGGCAAATGACAACGCTCGCTAAGTGGGCATGACAACACCGGTTACCCAGCACCTTGACAAGGATATTATTCCCGCTAGAAAGGCCAAAGGTTCTGCTTCATAAAGGCACGACTGTCTATGATGGGAGAGAAATGGTATTTCCAAGAGGAGAGGTCAGCACTTCACTCGCACATCGGCTGAAGTTGCTGGTACCTCACACCAGAGCGGGATCCTACTGCAAGACGGATGACTCTGCCCACCGGCAAGGTCAAGAATATTAATTTTAAACACGTTAATTTGATGTGATGGGCACGATTAATGCTTGTTTAGCTGGAATTTTTGTATGTTGATAAATCCGCAGCCTTTTCATGCCGGTGATAGAGTACCATGAAGTTACTGGGAACGGGGGTGGATGGATGTTACATACAGCAATCCCACGGGTGGGTAACCTTGGACACTAGAAACTTTGAAGTGTACTTGTGTTTGTTCCTTCATGAAAATGCTGCATCTGTCTGCCACAGAGAGCTCAAAAACAGGCCAGAGGAAGCCAGCCAGCTGATCTGATCCAGCATCCTGGACCCGTATTACATTTGGAGCAACTTCAGAGAGCTCAAATCAACTCTAAGTGTTAATAAGAGTTGAGAATTACACGGACAAGAATGCACTGTGAAGAGACGATAACAAGAAATGAGTTTATCTGTCATTAAAGTGCGGGCCATCTGTGTTTGCAGAACAAAGCAAGTCTACAGCAGGCACCTTCTCTTCGCGTCACTCTATTTCAAACTCCTATGCAGTATAATTTATGTATTATTTCCTTCATTAAAGTCACAACTAGAAAAAAATAATATGCCATAATATTAAATGATGGCTTAAAACCAACACTATTGGACAACAGTAACCTGGACATTGGAACCAGATGATCTTTAAGGTCCCTTCCCACCCAAACCATTCTGCAATTCTATCACCGTACTGAGGTGTTCAAAAGCTTCAACGAGCGTTCTATTCTTCACAGCAAGCCTGTGGAAGAAACATTCTTATCCACAGTTTATAGCTGCAAACCTGGAAAGGCAAAGAAGTTAAAAATTACTTGCCTAGTGCCAGATAAGAAGACAAGTAAAGGAGCCTGTAACTCCTGTAGGTTAATATACAGAGAGATAATATATATATAATTCACCTATTTACACAGAAAACGAGAAGATGGCTTAAGTTTGCATGTCTGTTCCTATGCTTCTTCACGGTGTGTTTATGTATAATATACACATTTAACTGAAAATAATTGCCAGTTTTCAGCTTAATTATTAAGGATAAAATACCCAGTGAAATACCCACAGGGCCATGTACAGTGCGCAACCCAGAGTTTGTGGTTTGCTGCTGGGATCCAATAAATGTTGAATCTGCAGCCTGCCAGCAAACTTCTTTCCACAGCGGGGAAAAGAGGTGAGGTTTCTGAAGTAAGGAGAAGCAGAGTCACAACTCTCCTCCAACGAGCTTTCTGCTCCCAGCGCAAAGCAGGACTTCAGGTGAGCTGTGAACGCTTGTTCTACCAGAACCACGCTGGAGATGCAACATGATGGATCATGCCTCTCTTCTCCAAAGCTGTGCTCTGCCTCGATTTCTGCCCGGGGCCTAAACTCCCTGAATTTAACCTGCTGAGCAGGGTTTTTCTAAAATCTGCTCAGATTATCCACCCATGAAACATAACACCACCTCCTTCTAACATGGAGAACGGCACATGATCCTTTCACACCGCAGTGTACTCCTTCTCTGAAGACTTTCAAGCACTGACTGGATCTGCTCCTTGTGGGGCCTGCCCCAGGTGATCCTGCTCTGGCAGGGGGGTTGGACTCGATGATCTCCAGAGGTCCCTTCCGACCTCTACCATTCTACTGGTAGGGTCGCATGAGGATTGATCTGAGATTTGTGCCACAAAGAGTTTATCTGCCTCCTTCCACAAGCAGGTTTTGACAAGAAGGGATCTGAAGAGTACAAAACTTTTAAGCGAGACCCAAGGTCCAAGTTACTTCCATGTACAGTGAAAAAAAAGTACAGATTCTTTCTGTACTTTACATTCTTTCTTTACGTGAGACTTTCTCACGTAAATCTTGTCTTCAGATGTCATTATTCTACAGTGAGAAGTCAAGGTGAGAAGTACGGTGAGAAGTCATGCCTACAAAAAGCTTAACAGCAGTAACAGTTCAGAGACTCTGCCTGCCCAGGGAAAACAGATTTCTTCTGAGTTTTGTCTGAAATTTGCAGTCACTCATACATAATACAATTGACTTCCAGAAGTATCAGAGAAGCTGGGGAACAGCTCGTGTCCCACTGCGTGTGCCAGCGTTGTGTGTGCCACAGTTGCTTACCAGAAGCAGTGCAGGATGACAGTAATCAAGTGGAAGGGCTGAGAAACACTATGGACTCCCACAAGGACAAAAGCACCTTCCTTGTGATGGTGTTTTTGTGGAGTCAGTCTCTTTGTGCTCTGCGGGAAGCAGAGATTTTAACATCACCTATGAGCGTGAGCCTGGAATTTCTGGCTGCTCTTGCTGAAAATGGAGGAAAAAAAAAAGAAAAAAAATAAAAGTCTTCCTGGCCTTCCCTGTCACCACATCAACAATCTTTCACAAGCACCATCAGGACTAGATCCAGTAGGCAAATGAGTAATGAGGACTCTGGGCACCCACTGGGAATTCTCAGCTGCTGCTCAGTCTGAGTCAGTTCAAGGTCTTGGTGTTCCCAAGCCATCAACATTCCTGTAGTACCCTCCTCTTCCTCCTCTCCCCACATTCCTGGGGAACTGCAGGCACAGCAAAGCTACAAATGAACATCATTTGCAGGAGCATCAAGTGCCACACTATCCATCGAGAGGTTAAGGATCTGCTGACAGGCCACAAAGGGGAAACACCACCGAGGATTCAAAAGCCAGGCACAAAACTGTTGACGTAAACAGTTCAGAAACAGTCCCACAGACTGAAAACATACACAGAAACTTAAGGAATACAGTTAGTATGTGCATCAGTAACAGAAAAAAAAAACCCACCTGCATCTGCGCTATAAATTATTTAACATGAATAAATGCGGTCCCCTCGAAGTAAGACAAAACTGGGTTTCCACTGGATTCCAAGACAGTTGGTGGTATGAAGTACTACAGCCTTGTTAAGAGTTTCCACTCTACGCATGCACATACCACACTGGGAAATAAACGTTCAGAAGTAGAGAAAACAGCTTCATGTTATGCTTTGACCCTAATTTTGATTGGTTTTTGGACTCTGTAGAATTTTTCTAAGCATGGAATTACCATTTCCCCAAAGGGACAAAAATATTTAAGAGAATCCTCAAAGAATAAAATGATTTCTTTGTTGTGTCTGTTTCTTTTTTTTATTTTTCTTAAGTCACTATCAACACCCTGGTAAGACGAAGCCAAATTCTCTGTATGAATCGGTACTAAACCACACAGTAACACAATCTCTGCTTGATATCAGCATTTGGGTGGCATCTTTTAATCACTGAAAAGCACACAGGGCATTCAACAAACTAATACAAGATTCACAGCCAACTCCAGGATAAGCAGGCATGAGCATAAAAGTTCTCAATATGGCTCTAATAGCTCTTAATTATTATAATCCTTCACTGAGCAAACAGATGTTGTAAGGGAACTTTAGTTTCTTCAAATGCAGTAATCAAACCATTCTGCTTCTGCCCTGCCTCTTTTCAGTAAATGCTTTGGATAGTGGAGTGGAAATAGAAAATGTAGGGACAAAATGACCATTTAATTGTCACAGAAATCTGTTTCTGAACAAAACTGATGTTGTCATTTCTCTTTATCCACGTTTCTCGGAGTCTTCTGATTATAGTTTTCGCTTTTTCCACTTGGAAAAAAAACCAACAAACCAGAGTCTTTACACCTTACTTTCTGGGATATTCCCACACCTCTGTTTGCTCCTCATCTGTCCACGTCTAACAGGTTTTACAGTAATCAGAACACTGGCTTTGGATTTCTGTTTGACTGTACTAATATTAACACACACCTCTGGAGCTGCAGCCTTCATTGGGAAGTTCGTAAAAACCAAGTTTTTACCTAAAATACTTTGATATGTTACAGTGAGCCCAAGTTGAAGGACTCGGAGAGTTGTTGTAAATGACGACAACTACTTCAGACATTCAAAATATACCCAAAGACCTTCAGCTTGATCCTTCATTTCTCTTGCAAACTTGAGATTCCCATTGAAGTCCTTTATACAGTAGTTTCAATAGCTATTTTGGCACTGCCTCCTTACAATAAACTCCATGCAACCGTATGAATGGTATAATAAGAAATCCAAATTATTTCAATCACAATTTCAGCTATTGTGAACTCGTACTTATAATGAAGTTTCTCCACAAAGAAGAAAAAGGAGTTCACTGTGGGCCAACAAAGCTTTGTGTCCTTTCACAGTTTTTATTCAGCCCTCATTTAAGAAAAACAACTATGGATTGCGATATGAATCTTAGGAATCTTGGAGAAAGAGAAGTATCTGAGGATTACCTCGATGAGACGGCCCCAACTTGTTTTGTACGTGTAGCAAAAAGAAGCACTGAATATTCATTTCACTCATTTGCTAACTATACTAATATAGCCTTTTGTAAACGAGTCTCTATCTAACACTGGCTATTGAACCGAAGGGTATTTGAATAGGTGGGGTTTGCTATAATACCACACTAAGATAATGTGCTGGAAGCCAATGGTTCACTGCTTCCTGAATAGAAAATTTGCTGGAAAACCCTGAGAACTAGAAGATGAGGGGGAGGGGATTAAAATGTCGCTTCAGAGCCACCAACCAAACTCTTGTCATCTTTAAAAGATGTTCCTGTGGCACAATATGAATAGTTTATAGCCACGACTGTGAACATTCAATGTCATATGAGAAAAGACACTTGTCAAAAGCCTTTCCCTTACAAGCACCCTCATCATGACCTGTGTTAATGAAGTTAATTGAATTTAAGATCAATAATGGTTAATTATTGCAATTTGACATTCTGAGATAAATGGCTTTAAGACAGAGAAATGTGTGTGTATGTGAATTCTCTCCAAAGAAGGTGAACACATTACAGCCTAAGAGGGATCACACAGTCCTTCCATTGATCCTGGTACAATCTGATCGACCTAATCCTCTGATGAATGTGGGCTTTTCACAGCTACAAGTAAATGTTCTACAAGACTACTCTAACCCTTGTCACTGACCAAATCTATATGAGCTGTACACTGGAAATCTATTGAGATAGATTAAAGAACTGCTGTAGAAACAAGAGATGCTTCAATAAAGATGAAGGTTTATTATATTGACTATTAATGTTACATGCAGTATGCAATTATGAATGCTTACGGATCGTAAGAGTTTAATTTTGGTCAGTTAGATATAAATGATAATGAAATGATAAGCGAAAAATAGCGTTACATAAATAAATAAACAAAAATCAGATTGGGAAAAAAAATAATAAATCCAACAGCTCTGTTGAATTTGGTGACTTACATGAGAATGTTCAACAAGAAAGTGATTTTAAAATCATCCTGGAAAAGTGCAAGAAGATGCTCACGAGCAGGTATTTATTTCACAAAGTCACTCATCGGCCTACTTCATTTAGGTTTTTTGGGTTTTTTTGGTTTGTTTTTTTGTTTGGTTTTTTTTTTTATTTTATTTTTTATTAAGTTTACTTTCAGAATACTTCCTCAACGGGAAGACATTTTTTTTTTCAAACGTGTTAGTAATGATATTCTTACATGCATACTGAACAAGTTAAATGACCACTTACAAGATTTATAATGACAAAGTAAATG
>JAAGNO010013711.1:15000-20000 GCA_033439905.1 Ceryle rudis | reverse complement strand
AATTTTACCCCTATATTTATTCCCACTAATTTTACCCCTATATTTATTCCCACTAATTTTACCCCTCTATTTATTCCCAACAATGTCACCCCTCTATTTCCACCAATTTTACTCCTCTATTTCCACCAACCTTACCCCTCTATTTCCAAGGCAACCATTATCATTAAACTCCAAATGAGCATTTCTCTTGCGACAAGTACCGACTCATCTTTTATAATCAATTACCTTACGCAATTATGTTTTGTTTGCTTCTAATTATAACTAATCACGCTACTAAATATGTTCTTTAGATTACCAAGAGAATGAAAATAAGGGCAGAAGAAAGTGAGACAAGATTAAGATTATTAAAAGAAAAGGAAACATCCTAATTACTTAAGAGGAATAACCATCAACCATCCGTTTAAACTTTCCAGACAGAGTATTTCAGAAAAAGAGACTCTCGCTTCACTTTCAACAGACTTTGAACAGTTTAAAGTGAGCAATGAAACTTCTGCAACATCTTCTGCCTCTCTTTGTTCTGTAGAGCAAAAACGCTTTTAGTTTATTAACATTGTCTGGACAGCAACCACGTTTTTATGCATCTCTGACTACTTGCATGAGTCAAATGCTAAACAAGATTATAAATAAGTATGAAGGTTCCTTTTTTCCTCTTGTCCAGACCAACCTTAAGAACCTTGACCAACCTTAACCATAAGAAACTTATTGATACTTATGATACACATCATTATAAAAGGGCTCTTGATATTTTTCCAGTCCCATATTCATACCCTTTAGGTAAAAACTGGAAATGTAAGATGTTTCACATCAAGCAAAATGGTCTGGAAAGCTACCCCTTGACCCCGGAAGACTCCCTTAGAATTCCCCCATGGATACTGCCCACATTATTCTCCGCATTCCAGGGACACAACAATATTGCTTATGGACTTTTGCCTCACATGTTCTAGTGATAAAAAGATGCGGGACTTCATCCACCAAGAAAATAAAAGCAGCTTTTTATTGCCTTTTTTTTTTTTTTTTTCAGAATCAAAAGATGTCAATTCTCTATTAGAAAAAAAAAACAAAAACAATTAAAACTAGATAATGGTTATGAACAGCTCTGACCTGCTGAGAGCCTGAAGGCTTCGCTTCACTCAGGACTCCACTTCTGACTGCGGGTCAGCCCTACGCAAACAAAGCCTTAACAGAAATGTTACAGAGGAAATAATAGCCATTTCCAATGATAATACACAATTTTAGCACCTACGCTCAGCTGATTTAGGTGGTCGGCTAACATGTCAAACAGCCTGCCTTAGTTAGGTGAGCCTTTAATGGGTAACTGGCAGACTCTGGCAGCCTTATTTCTGTTTTAGATTTGGTTTGTCATTGGATATCCATTACCTGCCATTCATCTTTGATCTCTTTGGACAGGCCTGATCAAAAGATGTCATTTGACCTACTCCACTTGGCAGAAACTTGTATGACTCTCATAAAGGGGGCACCCCAGCTATAAATAAAATGACATTATTATTTTTCTGTCCTATCATGTAGAAGAGACAATTATGATAATGCAGTGTCTGTCACTTGGAGCCCAGCAAATTGCTAGCTCTCACGCAACTGTTTAGCTTTCTTATTTGTTTTTTGTCTGTTTTCCTCCATTTCAAGTTGAAAATAAAACAGAATTGAAATCACTAATGCTCTGCCTCCCACTCTGACAGTCTCAGGGTTTCCTTTTATGGGACTGACATGCAGATGTGACCATCAGACTGTTTGTCAATGGTGGGTGGTGGTTAAGTGCCGCGTTGGCAACACATCCCAACAATGGAATCGGGTTTATACTTCATTTCCAGCTCGGCACACGAGCTCCTATCTGAATGCAGCACTGGGAAACGTTACAACAAACAGATAAAATCACGGAGAGAGTTTATTGTATCTTTAATAAAGCAACAATAGAGGAAATGTAGGAGCCCTTTCTCTATTGCCAGGGGGCTTACGCACGACAGGGTGGGGGAGACCCTCTGGAAAGGAAAAGCAACAAGCCAACTGTCGGGCTGTTGACTGTCTTTCGGTATTTTTCCGAGCAGCACATAGGCCTTATTCCAGCTCATTCACGTCTCTAGTAAAGCGCATCGTGCGCACGCACGCAGGGAGCTGAGAGTACACCGACTGCTTGGGCCAGCACCTCTGCACCCACCTGAGCCTGCATCCCTCACCCCCAACGAGCTCTGTTTGGCCATCGGCCTGAAGATTTTTGCGACCTCTTAGCTAAGACTCCAATTCCCAGATACGATCTTCCACAGGCTAATATTCACGATGTTCTCCCTCTTCACTGGGAAGAGGTTCACAGCAATGCTTGGAGCACTGTGCCAGAAGACAAAAGCCACCAACCGACAAACCAAGGCCACCGCTGGCACTCTGCCCAATCACAGAAGCCCCCCCACTCCCCATTCTGAGGTCGAGAAGGAGGGTACCCTGGCACCCACTCTGCCTCCACAACACACTCTTGTACACAATCACTCAGAATTAACTCTCCGCTTTGTATCGCGAAACCCGTGGAGGTGGCTCCGTAAATTTGCTACACGCGCTCCCTGCAGGGAGACTCTTTAAAACCAGCATGGCTAGAGAGCAAATCCACACATACCATTGACCTCCTGGAGCACAAGGACAGCCATCTATGAGAGACGACACAAAAATCTACCTCCCTTCATCTGGTACTCGTTCTACTTGTCTCACATAGGGGTAGAGGTGCTGCCGCCGCTAAACAGACCTCTGACGGAGATGCTGGGAGAGAACTAAAACTGTTATGGGCTTGTAAATACTGAATAGTTACTCCTCATTAATTATTTGCAATTAATTATTCATGATTAATTTGTGCCAGAACAGGAATGTTTGATTCAGAATTAATTTAATTCATTTCAAAATTGCTACTTTAAATTGCCGCTCTACAATAACGTGATATAATCTCTCTCTGTAGACAAGCCCTAAAATATTAAAAAAGCATTTAAAACAAAGGAAGAGCAGCACAGTTCCTTCACGGGAACGCATGCCATCTGCTCTCCTTGTAATATACCTTCTAGTTTCCTCAAAAACAAAAGAGCAACCTGGACAAAAGGAAGCCTATTTGATGGTCCTAGATTTTTGCAGGAAGGCAAACGGGGCAAATATCCCACCTCAAACTTGGGAGAGGTTTGAAACAGAAGGTCACAAACCTACAGTTCCCTCAAGATATATCCCACTGATGCAACAGAGAGCGCAATTGAAAACAAGTGGGTTTTCCTCCACACAGAAGAACTCGAGGGATCTGGATATCACTAAGAAGCATCAACAAAGGAATTATGGAAACAAAAATAAGGAATTGGAATTGCAAGGAATTTTGTTTGTTTGTTTTAAAGATGGAAACCACCTAGATCATCTTCTCATGAAATTAAGACCTCTACAAAGAAAGCAGATGGTACGACCTAATAAAATTCAAGTACATTTGGCAAGGAAGCCCTTTTCCTGTTGCAATAGTGCACAGTATCTTTCCAATATATCACAGAAGTCTGCCTTCAACATAGCACAATTCTTGCAAGTAGACTTCTTTATTACAAAATTTAGCTTCTTAATGACACCTACTGAAAAAAGGAAAGAGGCACAGACCACTGACTTCTCCTGTTTGAGTCTTCACTGTCCCAGAATCTTCAGCAGAAACAGGAGCCAAAACAGGTCCTAAGCAAGAGTGCTACACAGCAAACTGGATGATCTTCACCTATTCCTGCTTTTCAAACCACTCAAGGATGCAGCTTACATTTATAAGGAGAAACTTGGATGTTAACTCCACGCTACGCTCGGAGAAAACCATTAAACGTATGAAAACAGGAGACCTCAGTTTTTACCAGTATTACCTCTTTTAACTCTTTCAGGGTGCTGTCAAAAAGCACACAAAGTTGTATTATTTCTAGGGTCTAAGGGGAGCCCTCAACAGACACAGAAATGGCACTACAAGCCCCACCAATACCTAGCGAGCAGCCATACAGGTCTAAACACACTGGATTTATTATTTTTTTTCCCCATGACACAGGTTTCTGACCCTCTTTTGAGAGGTCAGGTAAGTGAAGAACACAAAAGTGAGCCTAAAGGAAAGAGATGGCCTTGGTGAACGGAGACTTCTCTTCTTGGTGTGCAATAACGTCGTAAGGAGAACATCAAAAGGGAAAGGATCGCTTGGAAAACAAGCTCAGCAGTTACCTTAAGGAAAGCGAAGCAGCACAATGATGGTCAATCCGAGTTAGAAACT
Organism: Ceryle rudis; assembly: GCA_033439905.1. Lineage (NCBI taxonomy): Eukaryota > Metazoa > Chordata > Aves > Coraciiformes > Cerylidae > Ceryle > Ceryle rudis. The sequence goes on along the minus strand of JAAGNO010013711.1, from coordinate 15,748 downwards.
GCTCACGCTGATTGAGAAGCACCTTCCAAAGGTACCTTCTCCCTCTGCCCATTCTACAGAGCAGGATCAAAGGCCTGTCCTGTGCACAGCTCTACCCTTGGACAGGGATGGACAAACTGCCTGGTTTAACCCTATTCTACAAAGTCACTTCCTCCATGCTGTTTACGGCTTGATCTTTTTAAAGGCAAATGGAGCATTTCCTCAGATCCGAACTGCAGAACCATCTGCGCTTCTCCAGATCAGATTTATTTCTAACCAGTTAGAGCGAGACTGCAGCAAGTGCCCATCTTATTTTCGTACGATGCACTAGTTTGATTGAACACAATGCAAGTTGCACTATAGTTCTATGTTAACCTAAAATCTGAAAGGTATCATGATGCATCTGAGCTCAAATAATTAATTTCAAAACAATTTCTAGTAGTCCTTTCAATGCCCTACTTCACTGCACTCTATTTGCCCTAAAACTTGGCAGATTTCTAAAAAAAAAGACTGTAAAATTATTCATAGAATCATAGAATTATTATGGCTAGAAAGGACCTCTAGCATCATCAAGTCCAACCTTCATCCCAACATCTCCCTAACCACTAGACCATAGCCTCGAGTGCTACATCGACTCGTTTTTTGAACCCCTCCAGGGATGGTGACTCCACCACCTCCTTGGCCAGCCTGTTCCATTGCCCAACCACCCTCTCAGTAAAGAATTTCTTCCTACTATCCAATCAAATTCTTCAAAGAAAAGCTGCTATCA
>JAAGNO010013711.1:0-10000 GCA_033439905.1 Ceryle rudis | reverse complement strand
TAAAAAAGGGGAAACAACAGTATAAAAGCATTGCACCTCTCTAGACTTAACAATCATTAGCTGGTTGGTTGTGCAGACTAATAGAAATTAGCTGCTTTTGGATTTAAATCTCTCTCTTTTTTTTTTTTTTTTTTTTTTTTTTTTTAGGGGATACTTATTTTTGGTAACTTTAATTATAATTAATAATAGAACAAAAAAAAAAAAAAAAAAAAAAAAAAAAAACACACAAACAAACAAACAAAAAACAAAAAAAAAAACACAAAAACAAAAAACAAACAAACAAACAAACAAACAAAAAAACAACAACAACAACAAAAAAATTCCACGTTCCGCAACATCTTCTGTTATTCCTGTCCTTTTATTTAAAACTATGTAAACAAATTCTGATAAAAGATCACAGAATCACAGAATTTCTGAGGCTGGAATAGACCTCCAAGATCACCAAGTCCAGCCTATGACCCAACACCATGACATCAGCTAGACCATGTATCAACCTATAGAGCGATTATGTCATAAACCACCTTCTGCTCAGAAGCTTAGCTGAAACTTCATTCAATCAAGTATGTCAAATCAAGAAAAGAAAATCTCTTATCAAACAAGAGCCCATGGTGGAAAAAAAGCATACAGCCTTGAGGAATACCAGGCTGACAGCACATAACCCTACAAGCACAACTCAAATCCCTCAGACCTTCCTTCCAGAGTATTTGCAGCCCTCCCTGGCAGAGCTGCACCTCCACGTCACCAACCATGTGGTTGAACAGGTACCAGTGTGCCCAGACATACTTCGCACAACTTGTGTTTTGTGTGAATTGATCATTTGAGCTAAAAATAGATTATTTTATTTTTCTTTTTTTTTCCCCAGGACTAACTCTCTTTAAGGCAGAAAAGAAGTAGCAACACGTCTGCAGAAATAATATGCTATTAACATGAAAACCAACAAGAAAAGTACCTCTTGTAAAACATACTGAAGAACAATGCTTGGCAACGGGCTGAGGAGTACTTGGTTTTCATATGATTTCTAAAAGTAAACCAGTCATGCTGTCACTAAAGAAACACCACTGGGAAAGCAACAGAAATGTACCCACAAAGAAATAAATTTCTTTTTCAAGCTTCTAAAGAATCTTTTAAAGAAGTAACTGCTTTCGAGAATAAAACAAATAAACAAACAACAAAACAACAAAAAAATTAACCAAAACAACCAGAACAACAGGAAACACACACCCCCCCAAAAAAGCGACCATGACAAAAAAAACCCAAAAACCAAAAACCAACCAACCAAAACAAAAACCAAACAAACACCACCAAAACACACAAAAAGAACCCAAAACACAAAACCAACCAAGCAACTGAAAAAGGATCCCAAGTATTTCTATACCATTGCAGCACTGGAGCAAACTTCAAACCAAAAAAGCCCACAAACTGGAAAACTCAATAATTTCGGATTACCAGCATCACAGCAAATATTAAACTGCACAATTCATTGTCTGCAGGTGCAGAGGGTCACCAACTTAGCACACACGCAGTGGGCAAGAGAAATAAAGGCAGTCTAATCTATGAATTTCAAATTTCCTTGCTTATCTTGTTAGGAATCACAATCTACCTTGATAGAGAATTGGTATCAGCTTTTCATAATGTACCTTGATAAACGAGAGGAGAGGGAGAGATTTTATGGGCATGTTGCAGAACAGAAAACTGCACGTATGAACCGCAGCTATACGTGCAAAATACATAACCTTAATAAAACATACATAATAGCCTTGGCTGGAAAAGATAGTGAAATTTTAGAAAGAGGAATCCAGTATTTACACACACAAAAAAAATCAGAAATCTAGCACAGTCTAGACACAGGGCCGTGTCTTCCTATAGCCTTGCGGTGCCTAAAACTGTATTTAAGGACTTTATATAAGGATATTATTGCTACTTTATGCTGAAACAGTAAAGCCATTTGGTGTTGCTCTGATTTGAATACAAGGGGAAGGAGATTTGAGACAGCAGAATATTGATATCCCCTCTCCCTGCAAACCCTGCCTGGAGCCAGCGGTGCAGTCATGTAAATGCTCATTTACAGATTTTTAACACATATACACACACGTAATGTGAGTTCTTAAGGAAATCCCTTCCTTCCATCTCCTATCTCCCAGAGCTGAGGCCTGAGGCTGCAGCAGGGATGGGTGAGAGGGGAGCCCAGCCCCGCGGAGTGACCCTCCAGACATCGTGCACACCTCCAACCGGTCCCATCAACAGCACCTTGCAGGATTCCCTCCTGTGCACCCATGGCCATCACTGACTCCCCAGATCCACCCTACTGATCGAAAAGGTGAATTTATGACTTGGTGACCTCTTATGAGAACACCTACTCAGGTAGTATTTATGAGTCTGGTCAGGTAGCCGTCATACTTGTGCGACTTCCCATGAAGCTGGTGCAAGTCTGGAGCACAGGATGGACTCCAAGCTGAGGCACATCATCATACCCTGTTGAACCAAGTAACACCAGGTACCCTTCACAGCTATTAAAGTCCATCACGTACAATACTAACACGAGCAAAGAGCCAGGCAACCTACGTGACTATATCTTGATACATCTCACAATAGCTTCATTTAGCTTAATGTAATACATTACAAAGGCAGCACAGAAGTTAACATTAGTCAACAACATAATGGGCAGATAAGTGTCTCGCCATGGTTAAGAACATACACAGGTTCCATTGTAAGCTCTATTTTTAGCCCCTCCTTGGCTCCCTCTCCTCAAATTGTATGAATAGGAAAACCGGCCTGCTTGAAAATACTAAGCTGAAGTCAAAGGGAAAAAACCTCTCTGAGAAGTCATGGAAAAAAAAAAATGGACAATTTATTTTAAATTAGACATCACTCCAGATTCTGCAATAAAACTGTAAGGAGAATGCACAGTTTTCCATTCTATACTCAGCCCTAATTCGCCTTAAGGTTCATCTCTGGAAAAGCAGTTTTTCCTTCTTTGATACTGAAAAAGTCTACCTTTTGGATGCTGAAAGGTCCTACCTTCTAGCCTCAGGTTTCAACATCCTTCCTCAAAGTCCTAACCACCTCTTAGGGCAATAGGCATGGTGCAAAATAACAGGCAACTGCTTTTCCCTGCTGCCAAATACTCAAGTTACTCTTTGGTTCGTTGAAAGTTAACATACATACAGACCTACTTGATAGAAGTTTCTCAACTAAAGCCAATAACAAATTGGTAAACTGTATCTCAAAGGTTCCTTGAGATACCAAGGTAATTATGTGGCAATTCTGACACTAAACGAGGGCAAAATAATTTTCAATATATGGGTCTATTTTAAAAAAGCATTAAGCATAAAAATACATAGTTCCACTTTATTATCAAGAGAGGCTGAAAATTTATTGACCCCTCTTTTCTTCTTTTTTTTTTCCTGAAGTTTATCTTTTTTTTTTGTTTTAAAAAAAAGTTTACAAAGAAAAAAATGCTGCTTGCAGAGGAAAAGGCTAAAAGCATTTTCCAAGGGCACTACAATTAAACTTTTAAATACACTTTTAAAACTATGAAAATAACTGAAAGAAGCTTTAAATGCAGAGAAGAGCTGGGAGTTTGGCTCCGACACTTGTTACATGTCCTCTGTAAAAAGCTTGAACGGTTTGCTCCAGGAATCGTACAACACTTGAATAAAAAAAAAAGGCTTTCTACACTATGTTGCCGTAGTCAGAAACCTAAGAAAACCCTACCACAGATCTGAGCTTGTGAAATAGAAATCAGAAATTTGTGATGAGAGCCAGGATTCTCAAGTTTATCCCAAGCTCTGATTTGCTGCATGACTTCAGCCAACTCATTTCACCCCTTTCACCTTCTCTTTCTCTGTAATTACCACAAGAACCAGTAAGCCCCATTATACACCTATGGGTCAAGTTCCTCACAGGTTTAAAAGCAGCTCCACCAATTTTAATGGAATTGCATACTAATGCAGCCTTTGGCTTTCACCCTGGGATGTTATAATTAATTAATGCTTAAGAAATTCTTTGCAATCATCTGTTGTAATAAGCTACACAAGTGCAGCTATTGTTGACATACTGAAAGTACCTAGGAAAAGAAAAATAAATCGATAGACAGCGTGAGTAATCTGCAATTGCTGCAGGTGGCCTCCTCGTGCCAAAAAGAGCAGGTGACAAAGGTAACAAAAAGTCGGTGTATTGTCCTGTGCTCATTGTTGGAAATTTTGGACCTTCCTAATTCAACACTTCGACTTTTTCAGTTTTTCCGTGATGCTGACACCACTGATAAATCCATCATCAGGTGGATTTCAGTTCTCAGCAGAAACACAGTCTGATTTCAACCTATTTCCTTCCACCTGCCTTCTAAGGAACCCAGGAGACACAGCACCCTGTGCTCTGGGCTAGGTTCAGTGTTGTCCACTACAAAATAAAAGGTGTGGAAGAAGTGACAGCATCTGCACGGTTCCCATCTCTGCCTGCCTGCAGCATGCCCACTGAGCAAGCACCAGAGCTCTGTCCTTCAACCATCTACTTGTACTCCAAGCAGGACCTCGCCAGCAATGATTAGTGAATTTGTGCTGCCATACTTACACAAGCCAAGGTTTTTCTGTTCAAGATAAAATTACTTGCCACGCTTTGCTCAAACGACATACGTGGCAAAAGCTGAAATGTGATGGTTTATGAAAATCAGAGTCCCTTTTTATAAACTGCATGAAAAGAATTATTCATTTAAAACTAGTAAACCTCACCTTGATTTGTATAATTGCAAAGCCTGCCTTTTTTCCTTTGAAGTTGAGATTTTTTTCAAAGGTACCTAGAAATGCCTAACTCTTAGTGAAATTAAACTGAGATTTGAGTATCAAAATCCTTTAGAATTGGGGAAATAAAAAAAGCGAAAAGAAGGAGGGGAGAGGGGAGAGAAAAGAAAAGGAGAAAAAAAGAGAAGAAAATTATTGCAAGCAACACAGAATTTTCAAATTGTCTTCTATCAGCATTCAGCCAAGAGTTTTACAGCCAGGTAATGAATGTGGCACAAAAACCCTGCAGGAAGTTCTGCTGAGGTGACACTGTCAAAATATTCTACCTCACCTCACAACGTGCTGATATATAAACTGGTTTTATTTTTGATAAGTAAGGGAAAAAGGCAATAATTTTGAGAAAATGAAATAATGTTCACTAAATGATCTTGTGAGTTCTTCAAGGCAAGGCCGACATCTTTAGATGCTTTTCAACTGTGGTTACCACAAGGGGACCCTGGTTCTGAGCAGGACCTTTGCTTACCACTGCAATAAATAAAAAGAATAATGGTAAGTTCAAACATAGAGAGTTGTCATAATAGCCCCCCATACTCTACCTAGATATAGGACATCAAAGGCAACACAAGAAATAATGCAGAAATGGTAACTGCTGTTATATTCTCTGTAGAGTCCATTCCTTTATCAAGTAGCATTCCCCATATGGCATCAACTACAGATCTTTTAGACACCACAGGTTCAAAGAAAACTGGAGCGGTCAGGAAAAAGGATGAAGTTTAATAAGCAAGAGTCGTATTTGCTTTTGGTGAAAAGTACATGGTACTTTTAGATTATGAAGAAAGTAAACCTCTAGGGTTATGTGAAGAATGATCCCAGATCAGTCAGTTGATTCTGACATTTTAGACTGAGAGAAAGCAAAGAAATCATAATTTTTATAAGAATATTTTTCTCACAGGGATGGTTAAAACAAATGCTGATGAGATGTCCCTAAACATTACACAGGCCTCATCAATCACCTCTAAAAAAAAAAAAAAAAAAAAAAAAAATTAAATAAATTCATTCTTGAACATTATTTGCCAAAAAAAGCCACAAAATATTATTTCCAGTTACCTCCTGTGCTCCACGCTGTAAAGAAACACCTTTTACATTATTTGCTTTGCAGCAGCTCTATGTGAGTATTGCAGCAGTGACCTCTCATTTTATAATCATCCCTCTATACCTGTAACAGCAGCAAGTTCAGCAAGAGCACTGCGGCACAAATTAAATACCCATATATAAGCTATTTAAGCTGCGAGACATAATGTCTGAATCAAGAAAGTAAAACCTCTGGTATACGGAAGAAAAGAATCCTCAGTAGCTTTCTCTCTACAAAACACGTAGCCTATAATGTAATAATTTTATAGGGATACTTTACACATTGAGATCCACTGCTGGAAACAAGAGTTAGGAAAAAACCTTCAAAGGAGAAGCAAATATGAAATGTAATTTTTTTTCTTTTTCTTCCACCAGTATCCCTGTTTTGAAGGTAGTTCATGAAACACTTCATGGCACAAAGGAAACCAAAGTGGTGTTAGTGTGTATTTCTAGAAAGATTAACCTGCAATGTAGCCCAGTGTCTGAAATCAAACATCTGCATCATTTGATCTAATGCTATTAATAAACATGAAAGCTCTGGCACCTGTGAGAGAGTGAAAAATGGAACACAGAAGTATCTTTTAATTAAATATATTAATGGTAAATAGCACTTCAGCAAGGGAATTTTATTTTATTTTTTTAAATTTGGCTGTAGCCTAAATATATACTCAAGTAACTTTCAAGTATTCCAATAGATATTCAGATAACTTTTCCAGTTTATTTGTTTACAAACTGACTTGCTCCCTGAAGTCTCGGCTATCATGTGCTCAAGCAGCAAGTAGACAGCTATGCTACAGGAGAGGAACAAGGAACAACACGGCAACGCCTCAGTGGCATGACCCAGTAAAACCTGTGTGAAACCACGTCTGGAATCACAGGGCACAAATGAAAGATCACTGGGTTGGCCAAACTGCATCAAGCTGGAGAAAAGCGCCAGCTGCCACCTAGGCCTTTACCTGGGGGTGACCTTACATGACACATGGCAGCCTGCCAGGTGTAAATCCATGGGCCGCAAGGCTGGCGAAGCCAATGTGACACGTCCTCTTCTCCCCATGGGTTTTCCATCCTTTGCTCTTGCCTGGGTAGGAGGGCAGAGGAACGCAGTGGGGACTGCTCGGACAATTGGCGCCTGCAGCTTCTTTACCTCCCCACAAACCCTCCACCTCCGAGGATCTGGACAACAACACCCCAGAAGACTGCAACCAGACATTTGGTGCATAGGAATGATCCCTCCTCCCCACTACTCTTCCCACAGCTTTCAGCAGGAGGGAAGAAAAAAAATCCTTAATTCGAGATACAAAGGCAATACGCATGGTGCTAAGGAAGCCTGTGTTTTAAAGAGGTGGAGGATACAGAGCTAACTAGTATTAGAATGTTAGACTCTGCTCGACCATTTAGCTGGTTTACAGACTCACCTAGTGAAAAAACAAGAGTTCCTTTAGTGAAAGGTATATATTAGATTAACAGTCAAGGACAGGCTAAAATTCAAGGGAAGAATGAGGAGAACATTACCAATAAGAATATTCAAGAGCAAAAAATGCTGGGTAAAGCAGTCAACACACTGAAATGCAGGAAATTAGTGGTGTAATTTCTTGAGATTATGCACATTCAGATCCCGCGCAGTCCGAACGGTATTTTTTTCAACAACAAGCTGATGCATTTTCTGTCTGATCATTATGAATTTTGACAACGTCATTTTGGAACCTCGGTTACTAAGATATCAATAATTAAACGCTTTCACACTTCACTCTTGTGGATACTGGCAACTTAGCTTTGTCCTCTGAAGAAGCTAATGGTATAATGGGCAAAACATCAAGAATAATTAAGGAAAATGCTGGTATAAACTCCATCAGGAAAAAAAAATAAAATAAATACAACTTTGTGGATGGCTCCTGCTCGACAGCTCACATCCTGCACTTAGTTGCAAAATTAGAGAAAGTTATTTCTTTCTGGTACCTCTTAACTGTGTTTTGTCTGTGTTTAGAGAATGAAGTACATGCTGTAATTAATGATTTAATAGCCTCTATGTGTCCTCTCATTTGCTAGTTAAAAGAATAACTGGCTGGAAACAGCAGTAGCCCGTTACACGAAACATCCTTCTCCTTTTGTCTTTTCCTGGGGAAATGCTCCCTGTAACACAGTGCTGCTGAAAGTGGCAAGCCTTGATTTGCCAGAAAGATACTGCAACCCAGTGACACCTCGCAGAGGAGGGGTGGGAGACGATGAATTAATTTTAAAGAGCACAAAGTCTATTTTATACCCGTAACTACGTATCTCATCTTCCCTAACCAGGAAACTTGTAGAGGGAGATCTGAGGAGGTGAAAAGCCCCTTCCTAGGGGTACTGGCCACAGGAGGAGGTAGCAAGGATTTAAAGAGCACGTAAAAAGATCATTTTATTACAAAACTACTAATATCTTGATGCTGTCACTGTGAGAAACCAAGGCAGAACAGATTCATTTGGCTGAACAGTTGATGCGGCTTTATACAAATGATTAATACTTGGCAAACCCCCTCCACTTGGCTTGTCACCAGCAAACTCGCTATACTTCCTTCCCAGCCCTCCATTGTATTTTATATAATGACAGACTAGGCTCCAAGATGAGATGAAGCTCCTGTGTCCAGATCAAATGCGAGGAGACCTCACAACGAGAAATGTGAACAGCCAGTTTAGTTGCACAAGGACAACTTGAATCTGCAGCAGAGGTCTAACCCTGCACCTAACTGTACCAGTACTATTCCCTTCTGAGAATGAAGATACAGTGTAGAAGTGGTCAAAAAGCACAGACTTTTTTTTTCTATAATTTTTTTTTTTTTTAAATCAAAAAGCCCCAGAGAATGTATTAACACCACCATAAAGCACTCTTTTGCATCACCATCCTGGCAAAGTCCCAAGCGTAACTATGGAATTGAATGATAAAGCACAACTGTCCCCAAATACTCCTGGAGAGGGCAAGTCTTAAGGTACAGTCCGAGGGGTCCCCCTGGTCCTGAGAGACACTGAACAGTGCTCACTACAAAGCACCCCTGAGAACTGGAAAAATATCAGTAACTCCTATTCTATACATGCAGAATACAGCAAACTATATGTTACCTGACCTATGGAGACTGGTTTCTTTCCAGTTGCCCACCGCTGTGTATTCCCCTTTTTAAAATGCACAATCCTGCAATTTATTTACAGAGAAATAATTTTCCATGCTCGTACATAACAATTCAATGTTCAAGTTGGTGATAAAGTTCTTAACAAAAAAAAAAAAAAACATATTAGGCCCACAAATGTTTATCTTTAATCTACAAATAACTACATTTGGAGAAAATGAAATGCTGCCTTTTCATCATTAAATTATGCAAGACTTGCAATCTTCACGAGTAAATTTGTTGCAATGAAAATGGACATCTTGGTATGAATTACAAAAGACTGGAAAATCTGAAGTAGAAATAAGCCACCAAAAAAACTACAGGGAGAAATATTACAGGAACCAGTATGTCAACCCTAATTGTGTAATTACTTTTTGGCTTGGTCATATAAGCTAGAAGCAAGAAACAAGAGACAATGGTAATTTCTTACTGCTGAAATGAAGGTGTCAAACTGTCTTGTATGCTCTGTGTGCTCTAAGCTAAAGTTTACATTTATATCATGTTACTTCAATTACAATCTTAAAAGAGACTTGAATACTTCAACAGCATTAGGCCACTATTCATAAATGTTAAGCACACACTACCAGTTGTCTGTGTAAATACATTTTCATATATGTGCTTGGTATTGAAATTCGACTGCATAGATCATGTCTCTGAAAAAGAAAAGTTTTGGTTTCTTTTGGTTTTGGTTGTATTGGTTTTAGTTGTTTGGGGCTTTTTTGACAAAAATGTACATTTTGAAATTTTCTGCAAGAGTTTGGTTTGGGGTTTTTTTGCGGTTGTTTTTTGGGAGGTTTTTTTGGTTGTTTCTTGGTTTGGTTTTTTGCTGGTTGGTTGGTTTTTGAGGGTTTTTTTGGTGGGTTTTTTTTTTTTTGGTTGGTTCATTTGGGTGGTATGGTGGTGGGTTTTTTTTTTTTGGTTGGTTGGTTCATTTGGGGTTTTTTTGGTGGTGGTTTTTTTTTTTTGGTTGGTTGGTTCATTTGTTTGGGGTTTTTT